>LS049826.1:1855-21416 GCA_900241095.1 Acartia tonsa | reverse complement strand
AGGCCTTTTATGCTAATTTAAATGAATTTTAGTACGGCAACCCTGCCTTTCATCGGTTAACTGCGACAGCTTATAACCTATGTTAAAAATGACGCATTGTCCACATCAGTTTATTTAAGAAACCATAATAAAACTTTTGCGTACTTTATCATTGGTAACTGAACTGAGTCTAGTAACCTAACCACACTTATTTTAGATCAGTTAGCAGCTTGTTTAAGAAAACGGGCTAATATATTTTATGAAAACGGGGTTCTATTGTTGTGTTTAGTGATAAAACCAGCTACGTAATCAATTGTTCTGTCAACGCAAACCCAATTGGATTAGTTTATATAAAGCAGTGAAGGTAGCAAGCTTAAAGTTATTGTAAAATCTATTTCAGTATCGCTTGGAAATCGATTAATATCCGGTGGATTAGGACTGGTTCTCAGACATACTGAAAAATCATGTATATCATCATATTTTATAAAGTTTTCTACGAATATATTAAAATCACTATTTAAGCCCAAGCCTTCGACATCTCGGTGCTAATAAACTTGTTTAAATCTTATAATTGTACATTTAATATCCGCAGAAAGCTAATCTTATAAAGTATAAGGATTTTTAGTCTGTAGCTTAAGATTTTAATAACTACTGATCTCATTGAGTTTGGGACACATTGACTAGTTAGTAGTTGTAATACAATGCAATAAATATTTATTCTAGTATAGCATCAACTCCAATTAATGTCTGCTGAGCCGTACTGAAAAATCATGTATCTGCACCTCGGGGCTAAAAAATGGTTTTAATCTAATAATTGTACATTTTTATATTCGTAGTAAACTTTATAATACGATGCTAGACATAGTTTTTTTTAGTTGAAAATAATTTATAAATTTTCAAGGTTTGTCTTTAAATGAAAGTATAGTACTTTTTTCAGATCAAAAGGGCATCAGTTTTCATAAATAATTTAATGGCAGGTATAAAAGCGCTTTGCTACGATAAAAACCATGAATTTTTTTAAAGATCTTCACACGCCTACTATCTAGATATGTTCGACTAGAAAGAAAATTAAACAACATATGTTTCAAAGATATATTAGATTTTTAAATTCAATCAATAACATTTAATACAATATATTATAAAACTGTTTTGAACTGGCATGAGTTATACATAAAATACTTTTATTTCAACAGAAATAATGCAAAAACATATAAACTAACTCGGAACAAGATTATTAAAATAAACTTAATAATTTGTGACTTATGTAATATTTAGGTGATTTCCCTCACAGTGCCTAGTCGAGCATAGAAACCCTTCCCCATCTATATATTGAAAAAAAGGGGGGGTGGGTAAAGTTTTTATGTTTTTCTTTAGTTTAGGTAAGGTTGCATTAGGTACAGGGTAGACCCGCAGGTTTAGAAAACTTTCCCCTCTTCATTTTAATATACTTTAAAAATAAGGGGTTGCGGGAGGATCTTTTCTGTGCTCACTTGGTACTAGGAGTATAAACACAAATATATGTTAACACACTGTAAATGATCATAGATTTAATTTGGAGCGGTTTTAAATACCCAGCTTAGCTAGTATAACCTTGCAAAATTGTCTAATAGTAATCAAGTTAGAACATATTTCTAAAATAATAATGGAGGTAGGTACACTTGTCGAGATCTCGTAATCTGAACAATTATGAAACTTTTTACATATCTGTGTGGTAAAAAATCAGATCACATATTCTTAATCGATGAAAACTTATTAATTAAATTTTTTTAGTATGTTCCCGAGAGAAAAAAGGGTCATGTGATTTGGATTACGAGACTTCTTCATTTACTCCACCCCCTTTACTATAAACAAAAATACACCAAGAAAGTGCTTAGAAAGAGTGAATAACAATAACAGAAAGTTTGAGGCATTTGGTTTTACAAGTTTCGGAAGACAAGGTTCAACTTTCAGTATGACTCAGTATCGGATTTATTTTCCGCTGGATTAAAACCGGTTCTGCACACCATACAGAAAACACATAAATAATATGGTTTTAAAGAAGTATAAATCATAGGATTAATCCCGTACTAGAAATACCATACGATAAATCAACATTATTGCATTGTAAAAGCTTATGGTAAAAAAATCATTTTGAGACTTTTAAACAATACCAAAAATTCGGCGCATTATATTTACAAAGTATTCTGTTGTTAAGCTCTGATAACACCATAAGTAATTCGTTTTATAAATAATTGAAAATAATGTTCAGGGTAGTTCTTCTTATAAATGTTTATACCTTAGGTTAGGTTCAATTGGGCACTGGGATTAGACATAGGAAAAAATACCCATCCCCCTTTTTTCAACTTGTTTAAAAAATAAAATGAAGGTGGGTTACCAGTGCTTAACAGGTACTTTTTGGGAAAGCACCTAAAATTCAGTGTGATTAAGGAAAAATGAGCAGGATGATAATTTGAACTAAAATGGTATTCATTATAAGGATAATAATAACAAATTTAGAAAAAAAGTTGAAATAATAATAAAGGGAGGAGTAGGTTGCGCTAAAAATCCGTAAAGGTTGTGAGTTTTAAGTTAAAAACAGTGGTAGAACGATAAAAAAATTATGTTAACTTAAAAAAATTGTCTATAGTTCTTTTCAATAAGAAATACACATATTTAGTGAATATTATCGTTCTAATACTACTTTTAAGCCTTAAAACTCACACCTTTTTAGATTTTTAGCGCAACCTACTCCTCCCTTTATAAAGTATTATGATCCATTCATTTTAAATTTAATTTTTATTTATCATTAATTACTACAGGACCATCGCAACATAAAATCGGGATCTAAAAGGACAAGACAATGGACGATAAATTGATGTACAATATACATAATAAACAACCCTAATGATGATTAAAATTTTGTGTTTAAAAGTTTGGTTCCCAGCAATCAAATTTTATTAAAAGAACCAACAGTTTTTAGCCAACGAATAAGATAACGAAGTTATAAAAGTTTGGTTACAATGTCCATTATCCCTGTCCTCTTGAGTAAAAAAGTGATGTTTTGTTTAATTAGTTTAATTTCTTTTAAGTATTTGATATACAACTAACATCTAATAAAAAGGCCGTCTTTTGTGTCAATAATTCTAGAGTAATGAATTTTCTAATGTGATGCATTTTTTAATTAAAAGAATTTCATAAAAGAGATTGCTTTAATACAAACATGCAGTAATTCAAATAATTTTTGGTTTTAGTATCTTTCTTCAAATCTCTTTTATGGAAAAACCTTTTGAATATTATGCAAAGTTCCCGCCTCACAACAAAAATAAGGAAATATTCCGTATTTTCAATATATTAATTTGGAGAAAGAAATAGAAAGGGGGTTTAGACGAATTAAATAAAATTCAACTAGTTTAAAAACATACACCCCTGTTACAACTCTTTATTGATACTTTATTTGATGAGTATTTTATGATATGTTAGTGAGTGTAGGTGTTGGCATTTGTTAATCAGGTATACTCCAGTCACAAACTTGGATCTTCCTGCCAGCTTTCCACATCTGAAATAAAAGTTAAAAAGCTTTTAAAAAGACTTTAAAACTAACTAATAAAAACGATTGTTTGGACAGTTGAAATAAATAAATTCCTTAGAAACATTTCAAACAGATAAAGCATTTCAGGATATTAACTAATCGAACTGGTAATGTAACAACAAGAGATATAATCTAGTAACTTGAACATTTATTAGTAATGTATTTACAATACATCCATGAGAGCATTATTTATTAAGTTGGCTAAATTTGGGACACCTGTCATACTCGCGTGCCAAGTCACAAAAAAACGTTAAGCTTGAACTGGCCCTAGTGGCTAAACAGAATTATCTTGCACTACTTCATGACTACTTCGTACTTAAGTCAAAGAATTAAAAAACTGAGCTTTCATAATAAAATGTTGGCGTTTTCCCTAAAAGAGTCTATTAATCACAGAACTCCATTCACTTAAACTGTGTATTGGGTAGCCGCGCAGGTATAGGCCCATCAGGGATAAGGCTCCACGCATATGTTAGGCATAAGAAAAAACTACCCTTCTTAGGGTAGTTCAGTGCTTAACAGGCACTCTGAGAGAAAGCACCAAAATGGTTACCTGTGACTTAAATAGTTGTGCATTACTTCTCCTATATAGGCTTGAATGTCATCGATTCTGGAACTAAAACGAAAATATAAATATAAACACGTTCTCTCATTCGTTGGTTTTAATAATCCTATTAAGGTTGTCAAACCAGTAATATTAAAATCATCCACCAATAATTTTCATAAATTTTTTATATCATAATTTGGGGATGAACTTCAATTTATTGCCCATTGTCTTATCCCTGTCAATTTTAACCCTAAAAATTAATCATACCCAGAGAGAGAGAAAGAGAACAATAGGCTGTTTATTACACTAGTCCCCAAAGTTTTATAATAACGTTTTCTTATTCGTTGGCTTCACAACTTTAGGGACTTTTGATTTGTTGTTTTATTTAATTGAGTGTTCTAACGTCTCAACCACTAATTTTAATCTACAGAAGGGGTAATTTTGTGTGGCATCATTGGGGGAGTACATAAATTTATCTGCTATTGTCTTGTCACTAAAGATCCCTGAACCCTACCTGTCTTGTAAACTTAGTGAATGAGAGTTGAAGAGAATCATCATGGACATCAAAACAAATTCTTTCTCATCTGCAGGCCAGGATGCTATCTTCTCCATTATCTAGAGGTACATTATACAGGTTAGATAAATTGGAGGGAACATTGGACTGTAAATTACACTGGTACCCAAAGTTTTAAACCACGTTATGTTGTTTGTTGGCTCAGAAATTTTAAGTATTTTTATTAGATTAT
Organism: Acartia tonsa; assembly: GCA_900241095.1. Classification (NCBI taxonomy): domain Eukaryota; kingdom Metazoa; phylum Arthropoda; class Copepoda; order Calanoida; family Acartiidae; genus Acartia; species Acartia tonsa. Next base: position 16,579 of record LS049826.1, on the reverse strand, counting down.
GATTGGTTTGTTCTTACTAGAAGTGTCAAAAAATTTAACTATTAATTTTAACAAACAGAAGGGGTAATTTTGTTATTAATCATTGGGGATGTATATGAATTTAACGTCAATTGTTTTATTTCTGGATTCTTGATTATACATGGATACATAATTAGCACAGCAGCCAGCTACACACAGACAGACAACCTGTTACTTTTATAAAAGAATGATGATGATTATTGAATACCTTTAAAGATTCTTTTTCCCGCTCCATATCATGTTCACTACCAAGGCAGGAAAAGAATTGTTCATACTTCAACTTTTTCTTCATCACGTCTAGAATTAAGTAAAATTAGAGGCGTGCACAGAGATAAAAAAAAGGGCAGAGGAGAGGGGTAAAATCCAATCCTTAGTCTTGAAAATCATGAACTAATTGATATGTACCGATTGGTTTGTAGTGTAGATTATTAGGGAGGTTTCTTTTTGTATTCTTTCGTTAGTTCATTTTTTACTTTAGGTTAGGTTAGTTTAGTTTGTATATTTTAGGTTTTAGGTTTAGGTTTCCCCCGCAAAACTCCCCTTTGTTACCCTTATTATTTACATTATTTCGATAAAAATTTCAGTGCTATATAGGTAGAGCATATAAAAATATCAATAAGTTGGAAGGAGAGATTATTATTATACCCCTTTGCATATGCAACGAAGTTGTATGGTTTTAAAAAACTTACCTTTATATCCCTTCTTTTGGGCGAAACTCTCCTTTAGCTTGTTAATTGCGTCTAAAACAAATTCAAATTCAATATAACAATACAACTTAAAAACTAACTTTATATTTTAATTGCTCCACTAAATAACTAAATCTATTTATACTAGTTAGGTTTACAATATAAATTATAGGGGTTAATAAACACCAAGAAACTTGGGAGTAAATTTTTTTTAGGGTGGTGGGAGGGTTCTTACATAAACAGTATAAAACGTTACATACATGCCAGAAAAATGACGCTTATAATAGCAGCTAGTAAAGGTTACCTGTTCCTAACAATCCTTCCAGTTGTTTATCCCAGGTGAGGTTTGGATTGATGATTAAGGAGAGGCACAGTTTCACCAACAACGGAACATTATGCTCCAAAATCTAAAATGATTTTTTTTGTTTAAATATCTTTCCCCCGAGGCTACGCCTAGAAGAGGCCTCTAGAAGCACTTTAGTGAGTGGGGGGAGGGGGGATAAACACTCAACTTTTAATTTTGTGGATGGACATTCTTTTCTAGAGGGAGCATGATGGTAACCTTCCCTAAAATAATTATAAATTTTCCCTGGACGTATAAAAAGCTTCACTGTAAAAGAGAGTCGACATCCTGTTACTTTTATATCCTACGAATTTTTATCCGCTGATTATTGGGATTTAGACAACTTTTTAATTTTAAGGTAAAATGTTTTGTCAAATAGGATTTTTTATGAAAAAAAATTGCGGAAAAAACTTACCTCTACTCTATCCCTCTCAATGATCTTGTTCATATCTCCTATTTTAGCTGCAGCTTTGTTAAGTCGGCGCTTTAGAGTGCCAATCAGATGCTCAAAACCAACTTTGCTCAGGTTGTAATCGAATGCCACTAATCTAAAAAGTTAAAAAATGATGTATATTTGATTTTTAATTTATGCCTAGAATTTCCTGTTGATAGCCTACAAATTTTTTTTAATAAATTAAAACTATTTGCTTCATTTTTAGTGTGTAATTGAAAAAAAATTAGTTTCACTATTTCATGAAGAAAGGGAGCGGATATTGGACTGCAATTTGTACTGATCCCAAAAGTTTTGTCGATCATTGGCTAGCAGTGTTCAAACTTTTCGACCAAATATTTTATTTAACTGGAGGGATAATTTTGTTTATCATCAATTGGCATGTCCTTTTACTAAATCCCTTAAGCTATCTGTTTATTGTAAATTCTCAATAGGCAAGGACAAAACCTTATCAAGAATAAGCGTGAAAAACATACAAGACGATCCTGAATTTACAACAACAAAAAAACTGCTATACTTACGTAATAATTTCTCTGATAAGTCCAGTATCAATATCATTTGCTTTGTTAGGCGTTGAATATTCCCAAGATTGGACAAGAGACTGATTAAGAATTTCAACATAAACTTTTACGATTTTTAATTTAAATTTTGGAAGATTTTTTACTTATTAGCATGTTGAAAATCACGAAACCTGTCAATATTAAAATACTTTTTATAGATTAAGGAATGTAAAAAACAGCCATAATTAAGCATCTCAATTCATGTACAAGCGATGACAATGACAATGTCACAATGTTTGATGGGTCTGTCTTTTTCATACCAAATTGGCTGGGATTGAGCTAGAAACCTGGTTAAGGTGTCTATAGAAAGGTCTTTTTATGCCCCATCAATAACTCTGAACATTATGTGATTTACCTACAAGATTTCTAGTATTTAAAACGATTAATTGATTTTTAATCTCCGTGTAAGGAAAAATTCTCCACAAGGGCTAGGAATCGAGCTGTAGTGCTCAGGAGAGGTGAGTAGAAATCAAAATTCAATAGTGTTTTCTCATTGTCATTGCTTGGACATGATTTGGGTCATTTTTTGTTAGTTTTTTACCAAATCTGTAGGGTTTATATTGAAAAAAGTGAAGCAATTGTTTTTTTTAAACACCCTTTATATAAAATAATAATGTTTTATCTGAAGTATAAGATTTCGATTAATGAACCGATTCAGTGCTCCCTATGTAGGAAGCTTCACATACACCCCGGGATGGTTTCAAGCTATTTTTTAGTGTAAGGCTTGAAATAGTTTTAGACAATTTTTTGCCTTTCCCTACCCCTTTGAATAGTGGTAAACAAAGTTAACATGTTGAAATTTCCTCAATAAAATTGATTTCACTCTCAGTGATGAATTTTAATTTGTCTCCTCCTTCAGCATCTGACATATCTCCTTCAGAGTCTCCACCAGTACCTATACAGGGAAATATTTATATATAAGTAACAGGTTGTCTATCTGTCTGCATGTGTGTGTGTGTGTGTGTAGTGATTCCTAGTGAAGGATCTCGCTAACCGCTGGACCAGGGTAGGTTTATAACTATATTTCAAGAGAGGGTAACTTCACCCCCTTCCCCTCTTCCCTCAATTACCGAAAAGGCCTCTAGTTGGTACAAAAATTGACAATAATACTGAATAGAATGAAATAGACATGCATTTAACATTTTTTAAGTTAAAAATTTTAGGTGATAAAATTGAGAAAGTAAAATTTGCACTTACCTCTTGGCTTTTTCTCTGGAGGTTCATCCGGATCCTCTGGTTTATCTCCAACCTTGGGATCCACCCAGCTGGGACGCATACCTGCTTCCAGGCAACGGTTAAACCTGTATTAATAATTAGAAGGTTAGTCTCATGTTTAAATGAGGAATCGGAAAACTGATATATAAGCATCTAGAAAAACGGCAGAATCACATGTAATTACAGTGGACCACACACAAAACCTTTTTCTGTTATTTAATACCTATATTAGCGACAGCTTATATTAAACATAAACTATATACCAATTTTCAACAATTGCAAATGATCTCCCCCCCCCCTCTCGGTTGGGTCTGAACCGGCTGCATATAGGTAAAGTATTCAACATTCTATTGGTGAGCTATGAGGGACAAAAAAACTATATTATCAATATTATTTACGAGATTATTTTTCTTGTAAACTTTTGCTTTTTTGATATCAATTAAAGCAGAAAATGACTGCAAATTATTTTTTGATGCTTTTAGCTGAGAAAATTGTAAATCCGAAGAAATATGGTCATATACATATGTAAATATATATACTACTTTGGCAGATATAATTATAAATTATACAATACATCCAAGCAACGACTGGAAATTATTTCCAAATGCATTTAACACTCAAAAATTTTTTTTTATGAAATTCGGCCAAGATATGCGAATTTATAACAAGACAGGCAAATTTTTCGGAGACAATTGTTTTATAGGTCTTAGGGACAATGCAGATGAAAAGAAATTTTATATCGGAAGAAAGTATGCTATTGTTCAATCAAAAAAACAAGTGATAAATAGATGATATATTATAAAAAGCCACTTGACTTTGAAAAAAGTTGTTACCTGCAATATTGGCACTGTCTCCTAGTCTTGAAATTGACCTCACACTTGCCCTCCTTCACACAGAAGTAAGTGTATCTGGACTCGGAGATCACTGACCGCCTGAAGAAAGCTCTGCAGGATGTACAGGCCTGCCCTCCATAGTAGCTATGTCTTCCAGCCACACCTTTGCAAACCTAGGACAAACAAGATTAGTTTTTGTGAAAACTGAGGTCTTTTTTAAATAAAAATTATTATGGACTATTGCTTAGTGTAAGGACATACACCTAGGACATATAACTGAAAGTGGGCACTTTTCCATTGATATAAAAATAAAAAATTATGAGATTAAAACCAGTTGTCTTAGCCCCGAGGGGCCGAAGCTGGAATTTGTTGGTAATTATTATAGTTTTTATTTTAATATTATTTTCCAGGATGGGTGAGAACCGGTTCTAATTAAGCGGATATTAATCGGTTTACAATACAAAATTAAGCAATACACAACACATTTTTGAGTAAATCATAATGCTACATTGTTTCATAATTCTGTGTCTTTGTTTATGAATATATTACCTGACATTCTCTGCTTGTATTATCTTCATCACTCTTTCTTTTCTTCTTGGCCTGAATAAAATTATGATTATTATTATAGTTATTTATCGCATTGTATTATAAACAGCTTTCCGCAGATTTAAAAATGTACAATTATAGGATTAAAACCAGTTTTTTTAGCCCCGAGATGCTGAAGGCATAGGCTAAAAGTTCTGGTTTTAATGTCATGATTGTACAATTACATTTTTATATATTTAAGAGAACTGGATATAATACGATTCTATACATCATTTGCAGTATAGCTGAGAACAGTTTCTAGTCCATCGGATATTATTTTATTTCTAAGCAATGCTGGAAATTATTTAGATAGTTGTCTTTTCTGATTGTGTCGAAGTTATTTTATCTCTCATTTATTTACTTTAATGGGGACTTTTGATTATATCTTGATTTGATAGGTAGTAAAAACTTTCCAACAATTTGTATCTACTTAAGGGTTTATTTTGTTTAGCATAATTGGTGTGTACATCATTATCTCGTTCATAATCTTATCCCTGCTATAAACAGGGGTGGGCAACACAGAGTACCTTTTTTTCTGTCCACCAAATATTATTTTAGATTTAGTTTGCTCTGCTACATGTCTATATGGCAACACTTACCTTAGGTACTTGTACTGGGCTCACAGCCGGGGACATATTTCAATGGCAACATGTGCCATACCTTGGGTACTGGGCTCATGGCCGGGGACATGTCTGTATGACAACAATTAACTTAGACACTGTGCTCATAGCCGGGGACATGTCTGTATGGCAACAATTACCTTAAGTACTGGTACTGGGCTCACAGCCGGGGACATGTCTGTATGGCAACAATTAACTTAGATACTGTGCTCATAGCCGGGGACATGCCTGTATGGCAACAATTAACTTAGGTACTGTGCTTATAGCCGGGGACATGTCTGCATGGCAACATTTACCTTAAGTATTGGTACTAGGCTCATAGCCGAGGACATGTCTGCATGGTAACACTTACCTTGGGTACTGGTACTTGGCACATAGCCAAGGACATACTTGCATGGCAACACTTACCTTAGGTACAGGTACTGGGCTCACAGCCGGGGACATGTCTGCAGCTATATCATCTAAAATATAAATAAAGAATATACGTGGATATTTTCACTGAGGAAAATTATCGTCAATTTAGGTTGCTAACATGAACATCAATTATTTGTCAGATCGTTCATGTAGAAGGGAGGGGATAGCATATAGAATAACATTACGGACTGACGGACAAAGTAAATTATAGAGTAGCTTGCCTACTAAAAATAATGTCAAACCTGAACACGTAGGTAAAAAGAAGAGATAATCTCTTTTATTTAAATTACTACTTAACTGAAGCTTTTCTATAATTACGGTCGGTCCATCCGTACGTCTGTTCGTAACAGATAGTTCTTTTTTTTTAATGTATACATAGTATAATTGTCCTATCGATTTAAAACTTTGTATGATGATTCATATAACAACAAGGTTCATTATAATAAGCTAATAATAATTTACCTTCAGGTCCATGAAAATTAACCGAAGGTGTGAGGACAACACTGCCATCCTCCTGGTGGTAAGTAAACTGAACTATGGGGCTCTCCACACTATTCATTCCCCCCATGGAGAGATTCAAGGGTAGGGAGGGGGTGGCTAGCCTGGTATCATCAGAGGTCACGTGACTCTCAGGTATGTCGTCGTTCTGGATGTCAGCTGTGTGGTGTAGCACAGAGGGCTGCATTAATGTATCACCTAAAAAAACATTTTTGTTTTTCAATTATTTTTTTTTAGAAGCTTGATGTCAGTTTGTCTCTGTGACTTTAGTAGGGTAGGAGTGACGACATTTGGACTGTAAACTGCCCAAATCATTTTAATAACAGTATTTTATTCATTGGCCTAAAAAAATTTACTTCTTAAAGGAACCATGCAAGAAATATACCATTTTAACTGCTGAAAGACTGCCACGAGTAGACCCAATACCCAAAATTTTCAGCCTACAGCTTCAAAAACAAAAATTTATAGACATTTCAAAATCATATTTTTTGTACAATGAAAATTTTGAAAGTTTTTCATTGCTAATAATAGAATTTTCATTATTATAATACGTCGCCTAGAAAGAAAATGATAAGCTTATTTTTGGCAGAAACTTAGGATGCCAGTAACTGATGACATTATTACAATAAAAACACTCTTCTTTATAGTCAAAATCATTAAAAAAATCAGTTTAATTTGCGTTGTATTGAGAGCACTGTAGCGTGAGAATGCCAGCCTTTAGGATTTCCAGCCAATCATAAGTCTGAGTCCGCGCTAAGTCCGCTGAACAACCAATCACAGCTGAGCATCTGTATTACTTACATTAGTTTAATTTTTCTCCGCTATGATTTTACGCTTTCAAACGCAATTTAAACCGAATTTTTAAAAGACATTTTGACTATAAAAGGGGGTGTTTTTATTGTAAAAATGTTATCAGTTATTGGCAGTCTAAGTTTCTGACAAAGATAAGCTTTTAATTTTGCTTCCAGACGACGTAATTTAATATTGAAATTTCCATCATAAGCAATGAAAATCTTTCAAAATTTTCATTGTACAAAAATAATCATAAAACCTGATTATTCAAACTTAGATTTTTAAAAAGTATGTATCTTTTATGTGAATAGTTTTCATTCTTTTAATTATATTGGAAATAAGTCCCTTTGTGAAAACACTCTTTTTAAAATTTAAAGAATTTAAGTTTTCTTTTTGGTTAATTCTGAATATTTATAGTTGGTATGTTAATTAATACAAATATTGTACATCTCAAACTTTTTATGAATTATTAGGTATAAATGAAATCAACAGAGCTATTTGTTTACTATCATTATGTTTTTCATTTCAAAATGATTTTTTTATTACAGTGAAAATTTTGAAAAATTTTCATTGCTCATGATAGAAATTTCCATATTAAATTATGTCGTCTAGAAGCAAAATCAATAGCTTATTTTTGTCAGAAACTTAGGCTGCCAGTAACTAATAACATTTTCACAATAAAAACACCCCTTTTCTTAGTCAAAATCTCTTCAAAAAATTCGGTTTAAATTACATTTGTAAGCATAAAATCATAGCAGGAAAAAATGAAACTAATGTAACTAATACAGATGCTCAGCTGTAATTGGTTGTTCAGCGGACTTAGTGCGGACTCAGCCTTCTGATTTGCTGGAAATCCTAAAGGCTGGCATTCTCACACTACTTTACTCTCAGTACAACGCAAATTAAACTGATTTTTTTTAATAATTTTGACTACAAAGAAGGGTGTTTTTATTGTAAAATGTTATCAGTTACTGACATATCATTTGAAATGTCTATAACTTTATTGTTAATGAAGATGGAGGCTTTAAATTTTGGGTATTGGGTCTACTCGTGGCAGTCTTTCAGTAGTTATAGCAGTATATTTCTTGCAGGGTTCCTTTAAAAAAATAGGTACCTACATAAAAAAAAAAATTCGAGGAAGGAAATTTTTTTTGTTCTTGGGGGGGTTGAGGGTGTCCCATCCCCCAAGAAAATAGTCTAAAACCACCACAGGACCAGTAGGTAATACCTACTAGGTATATTTCCTGAGGAGTAGAATCCAATCAGTTCAGTAGTTACCAAGATCTTAAGGGACAGACGGACGGACAGAGAGACAACATTCTACTTTCTATTGAAGATTTGGCTAAACATGATTCTTCATTTGTGAATTTTTTTCCAATATCTTTTGTAATGAATGTAGGTACCTTTGTAATACACAACAAATTTGATCAAAATTTAAGGATTCTGGTGGGAAAATTCTTGAAAGCTGTTGTTGCAATAAAAAAGGAAGTGATGGTTTATTAATAAATTGCAGGTAAAAAAAATACTATATTTCAAATACCAATTAAAGAATAAGAAATCAGTGAAATATTGTTGAATACCCTAAAGACCTTCCCCTGTTTTTGAACTGATTTTTGGTATAAAGACCTTCCCCTTTTCTTTTTAAAGGGAGTGTAAAGGTAAAAATTTCTCATCATATTATCAAATCTTAACATTTTCTAAGCACCATTCAATAAACTGTTCAACCAAAAACGTCTTATTATCAAAAATATCAAGGATTTAAGTCTTGATTTTTCGGTATTTTGGGAGGGAAAACTGGACAAACAGGGAAAATCTGAACGTTTTTCTTTATTAAAATGTTTCTTGGTATATTTAACTTGTCACATACAGTTTAAACTATTTACTTACTGTTAAGCATTTATTTTATAACATAAAATTGTTAATTCATGCTGTAAAAATATAGAAATTAAGTAATAAAGATTTATTTTAAATTCGTATTATTGACAAAAAATACCTCACTGTTTACAAAGGGTTGAATCTCATAGGTTATTTGAAATGATAATATCCTTTTTTATTGTGTCGGACAATAAATAACCCACTTTGGAGAATTAGTTTACATTTTTATTAGACTGTTTATAAAGAAATATTGCACCTGAATTATTTACAAATTTGTAAGTAAATGTGGGCGAGAGATGGGCCATCTAAAGTTACTTGGATAATAATAAAAAAACCTGTTTCTAGCTTTGTTATTGTAATTGGTTTTCAATAAAAAATATTCCTTATTATATCAATTTCTAAGTAACTATACATTGGTTTACAGCAAGGATTATGTTAAATGTCAGCTTAACCGTTAGGAAAAATAGAGAACTATGTCAAAAAGTTTAGTATTAGCTATAGAAGGTAAAAAAGACAATTAACTGCCCATTTATATAGTACGGAATTTTTTTCCCTAATCTTGGACATAGTAAAAGTCGTCGGAAAAAGCCGTTTTTAAAGGAAATGAGAGCCCGTTTTGATCTTACTTTAAGAAAATGTGAATGAGATACTGTTAAGGTTTGATAATCTGATCAGAAATTTTTTCGTTTACAGTCCCTTTAAACTGATTTTGAGTATTAATCGACTGTCCTTCAATTGAAATTTACAAATGGTCATGCTGGTTCATAATTAAAGTATTAGTTTGTACACTGCTAAATTACTTTATAATTTTTAAAAAGATTTTACTTTTTTTAGAGCAAGTATTCACTGTGGAAATAATCCTACAATGATGAAAGCTGAACCTGAAGATCTGGTTATTGTTTGTGGGGAGCACAATGTGGAAATTGAAAATCAAGATGCTTCCCAGGAAAATGAGGTAAATGTTAAATTTCTTTAACAATTGATCATGGAATGTATTGTAATAAGACCATGGAGGATGAACTGATGAACATTCAAAAATATTAAAATTAATGGTTTAAATGTCTAAGCACTGCTAGGTCAAATCACCAAATGAAGATTTGGAGAATTGTCCTTTAGGTTTCAGACAGAGAGTATGATTAGTAGATAGATAGATATGTATTTCAACATAAGCATACAAAATGATAATAATATTTCGTACACATATTTACATAATTTTATGCATAGTTTGGTACTTTCATAACCTGGGTTAGCCGTTGCAAAAGCTGGAAGTACCAATTTAAGACAAACAAAGAACTAGAATATAATTAGTACAAAAAGTATGGAAAAAATTATTCATTTATTTAGTTGGCTATGAGAGTATTAGAGTATCACAATCATCCATCATTTAACCCTGAGAAAATTATAAATGGCTATGACATAAGTGTCTATAAAGTTGATGATAGAATCTTGAGGGTAAGTGGTTTTGTCTGATATTAATTTGTATAGATTCATTGAAATAAATTTATCCCTAAAAACATCTCTGTGGCTGAGGCTTGGGGTGGTTGAATTTAATAGCTGAGGCTTTCAGAGGCTTAGGGGGTTGAGGTTCAAATAGCTTATTATTTTTTCAGTTACATGCTAAAAATCAGAATCCTAACTTAAATAGCAAATGAGAAATTTGATGTTCTTAGAACATTACAGACAGATTGATGAACTATAGAGTAGATACTTATTGGTGAGTCTTTTTTTACATTTGAAGTGTGTGTTTTTAATGGAACAAAAGTATTGCTCAAGTTAATTTACATACCATTGACAGAAAATGAAAATCAATATCTTATATTCTTTATTTATATTTATACATAAGGAATACTCACTCCCATTTCTAGTGATGTTATATAGCCATCATAAAAACCCTTTAGTGACAAAAAAAACAAGAAATATTAACACAAAAAATATATAAATGACCACTATAATATTCTAATTCCATATTCAGCATAGCCAGATGACAGTGAAAACTGATAATTATTATTTACAATAAAGAGTTAATATCAATTTGTAAAAACTTTTATTTGACTCTTGACAGTCGGCTGGTCAGTTTTTTCTATCTCATTTTCTGTGAAAGATAATGGACTATAACTGAGTGACTTTTTAAACACATAACTGAGATTTTGAATTTTTTTGAATATCTCCAACCTGGCAGGCACATGATGCCAGCAAACCTGGCAGGGTCATCCAGTTAAAGAGCAAAACTATTTTTTTGACTTAAACAAAGCATTCTATCTTACTAAAATATTAAATTATATTCTAGTAGAAAATCCTTATATGAAATATAGGTGTTCAAGTCAATTTCAGGTTCCAGGTATGATCCTGCAGTCCTGATACTCCAGGTCTCCGGAAAGCCTCTTTTGACATCGATTTTTGACCTAGAGACTTCAAATTTTAAACTTAAGCTTTGCTTATATGTCTACATGACATGTTAAAATGTCATGTAAAATCCGCCACCGTTTTCCCGCCAACCTTAGGCTGCGGCAAATTGCAGATGCCAAGTACAGCTGCCGCACAAAAGTTTCCTCTAGCTCTGATAGGAGCTGAGATATTAGACGGATTAAGCTCCGGAAACTTGCCCAACTGATAAGGGTAAACACCAAAGATATGCAGGGAAAATTTTAAAATATAAAAATAGACAAAAACCAGCTATAAAGCATTCCAACCGCCATGGATGTTTTATAGTTGATTATGCTCCTTAAAGAGTTTAGGTATCTAATATGGTTTTATCATAATAAGTTTACATCCCTAACCTAAGCATAAAATATTATTCAATAAGATTTTTATAAACATATGTGATTTTAAGACCAAAAAATATAATATGTGACTGTAACCATTAATTTTTAAGCCTCATTAGTCAAAAATTACCTCTTATAAACTCTTATTTACATCATCAATAGCCTAAATTCTAAATCAGATTTGTAGACCTCATAGAAAAAAGTTTTGTCTATCGATAGGGCAAATTTGTATTTAATTCTTTAATATAAAAATATAGTTTAAAGTAAACACAACCATTAAAGTTTCTTTCAGAATTGTAACTAACCAATCAAAAATCAAGATATTAGCTTCCCATATCCTTAATGATAAGTATCTCTTAAAGGAGCTGAGATCATCACGTTTGCCTTTATTAGTGTCTTACGGACATACAGACAGATAGACGGACATTTGGAATTATAAAGTATCTTTGCCAATGAACACAGATACAAAAGCATTTTTGCTTATTTAATTTTAAAACCTCAATTTTTATTTAGAATTATACCAATAACTACTTCAATCCAAGAAATATATGGCCTGTCTGTCTTCCAAAAAGTGATTCAGATTATGATTTATGGTAAGTATCATTTATTACTCCCTTGATTTTTGATTTTTTGATTTTTGAAAGGTTGTGAAAAAAAAGCTTAAAATATAACTTTTTAAAGAATCAATATGTTTGTGGCTTTTAGCAGAATTGCGTTATGATGATCTTTACTTTCCTCCCCTCCGAATTTTTTTTTGAGATGGATAAATCTGATTTAATTTAAAACATTTTAAGGGAAATCTACTTTACCCCTAAATTAGTAAATGTAAGTAAACACTGCTTTAACCCCCACTTTTAAATGGACTGTGAACGAGAAAATTTCTCATCAGATTATCAAACCTTAACATCATCTCATTCATATAATCTCAAATATAGAGCAAAACTGTCTCTCGTTTCCTTAAAAAACTGCTTTTTCCGCCGATTTTTACTATGTCCAAAAATGGAGAATAAATTTCTGGACTATATAAATGTGCAGTTAATTGTCTTTTTTTTCTTCTATAGCTAAAACTAAACTTTTTGACGGTTAAGCTGTCTTTTAACATAATCCTGAAAGTCTGTGTTGGCTATCGAACGGACTGGTTTCGAACCCGATATACCCTTGCATTACTAAAATCAACCTTTAATTTCTTAAAATAATTAACAAAGTTTTCTATTAATTTTTGAACATTTTTACACAAATTTTGGAAGATTTAATTTCAAATTTTTTTATATAAATTTTTACTTAAGAGATGTCGCATTAGGAGGTTTGTCCTTTAGGACGTTTGTCGTATAGGAGGTATGTCATTTAGGAGGTTTGTCGCATTAAGAGGTTTGTTGTAGTAGGACGTTTGTCGGTGTACCGAATATTCTATAGGTTTGTGTTCAATAGCTACAAATATACATTTATTATTGATTATAGAAACAAGAATGTCAACATCCATAAGTAGCAAAGCACAACAAAATTGTGTACAAGTTAAAAATTTTCTTTAATCATTGAAAAATTTAATTTGAATATCCTTATTTAAAAAAAAAATTTAAATCAGACCAAAAATGCCAAAGATACAAGGAAAATGTGAGAATATAAATATACCCAAAAACCTGGATAGATTTATTGGAGAAAGTTAAACCTTATTTAATTTTGCATGCTGAATGACAGACTGATGGTCAAAGTAAATAATATACTGGGTGCTTAGAACAATGGAAAAATTATTTTGATACTGTCATCCTAAAAAAAGTTTGAAAATCTGACTAAAAAACATCAAAGATATGGTGAAATATGTGAAAAATAGTTAAAAAAATAGTTAAAAGGCAGTCCAACGGATATGGATGTTTTTTTTAAAATGATGAGAAGTTTAATTTTGATACCAATACCTTTAAAAATTTCGACCATAAACACCAAAGAAATAGCCAAAAACCTGCTAAAAAGCAGTACAAATTTGAAAATCAGACCAAAAACACAAAAGATATCAGAATGTGAAAAATATAAAAATATACAAAAACCTGCTAAAAAAGAGTCCAACTACCATGGATGTGTTACAGTAAGCTCCTTAATGATGGGTAAAATGACAAAAAGTTTTAGCTATGCATCTTAAATAGCAACAGAGAAAATCAAGTTTCCCACTTTCTGTGTCTGACAGATGTATGAACATATGTAATTATAGAGTATCTTTGCTACTGAAAATGGTAATAACAAACGGTGTCTAAAAATAAACAAATTGCATAAGAAAACATTATTGAACTTAGAATATTCTCACCTCTCCTAGCTCTACCAGGAAATCAAAAAAAAACGTTTTAAGTCAGGAATAAGGTATAACCAACAAGTGTAATAAATCTTAAATAATATTTGGGGGGGAAATGGAGAGGTCGACAATTTTACGATGTGTTGTCCCACAATGACAGCTTAAATAATGTATAAGTTTCATGATTGTTTTCTAAATTAATTTCGTTGTTAATATTAGTTGGTTTTAGTACTTGAAATCATATAGATAGACCCCATACGGTTTAGAGTTTTTAAAGGTAATGTAAAGACATTCCTATAGACACCTTAACCAGGTTTTTTACTTAATTTGGAATAAATAAGACACACCCATAAAGATAAAACACTGAAACATGACAGCTCTGTCCAGTTCTTGAGGTTTGACAGGTCTTGCATGCCCCATTTAAAACTCAATACTTTATTATCTACAATATTTCAAGTGCCAAGGAAAGTTTATTTGTTTATTAAAAATACAAACCTATCCAAATCTGTAATAAAATATGCACTTTCTGGATAAAGCAATTCTCCACAACTGTTGTGCTTAGGAGAGGTGAGTAGATTCAAAGTTCACATTGTTTTCTTATGCTATTGGTATTTATGTAAACACCCTTTATTTTTATTTTATTTTTTTCTATAATCAATAATAAATATATATTTTTATAAATTATATACAAACCTATAGAATATTCCAATTTAACACTTTTTACATAGTTATAACTTTGCACTGAAACTTTAAACTTGCCATTACATTTTATATTTAAATATTGAATGCTCTGA
>LS049825.1:7146-19126 GCA_900241095.1 Acartia tonsa | reverse complement strand
GTCCATAAACATTATCCTGTATCAAGCAGTTTTTCAACAAATTTGCTTACAATTTTGCTTTGACTCTTATACATTTACATTCGGATTATTCAGTTCTGACACTATACAAGTGTTAATGTATGCTTGTCCTACCGTTTCAGAGCTTCGCTTTTATGGATGTTGTCATCCTTGTTTTATAATAAAATATCTTAAAATTTTTCTACCTCGTGTTAATCTGTCGGTCACAAATTACTACTAGGTAGGTAAAGGGTGGGGAAAAACCCAGGGTTTTTTTTAAAAAGTCCAGCCCAACCCAACCCAAAAACCCTTAAAAACCCAGAGTTTTAAGGGTTTTTATTGGGTTTTTTTGGTTGGGTTTTACGCCCACCCTGGGTAGGTAGGTACCATCTTTTTATTTGCAAAATGTTTTTTGTTGGAATATCATATCCTAACATGAAATTATGGGTATTGTCCGTTTCGCGACAACGGTTAAGGGGCGTTTCGTCGTATATTCATTTCACAGTAGCTTTTCTCCTCTTTTTAGTGCCTGCGGGGGGCTTTAACCCTGTAGAACAATGCCTAACACAACCTAACCTAAAAAAACCTGAAAAAAGATACTGTGAAAATACGACGAAACGCCCCTTAAGAGGTCACTAAAGGGACTATACCGAAATAATAATACCTGTTTATGGGCTAGAAATTTTTCCAGACTATTAACTTGTAGCTTACATTGTCCACATGTGAAGGTATCCTCGTTTGTTTCCTAAATAATATATCATTGATTTATTGATTGATTTACCATAGTTTATGCTGGAATCTAGAGGGATAAGACTATGGCTGATAAATTGATGGCCGATTGATGATAGGTACACAAAATTACCCCTTCTATGGATTACAATTAGTGTTTGAAACGTATGGACACTAAACTTAATGAACTAACCAATTAAAATTTAAGAAAAGTGCCAAAAGTTGTTAAGCCCATGAATTAGAAAACGTTATTGTAAAACTTTTGGGTCTAGTGTAATAAACATCCCAATGTCTGTAAGTCCGTTTATCAGCGTTTACCTGAGTTAAGCTTGGAATTGAATTAGCTGTTTCCAAACTTCTTGTACTTGATTCGTCCGCCATTTTTATTACGGCATAAAATTTGCCGTCCTCTCCCAGCAGGGCAAGTTTTGTGTTCATGCTGTTTAAACTCATTTTTAACGGTTTTTAACTTCTTCCTATTTTTATTTTAAATACAATACAATAAATTATCATTTTCAAAAAAATCTTTTATAGCAGCGCAGTTTCAATATAGCTAGGCGGAGTGTGTATGACCGTGTTTACGTTACGTATTTCAAAAAAAAACTGACTACGTCGTTCTTCTTTAACAAAGGGTTTTAAAAGTTCAAAATTAAAGGACGTTAAAATTAAAGAAAACATACCTAACTAATATTAAAAACTTGTTTTGCATAATAAAAAACTCAATTAAGTTGTTTGGGCGATTCCATTGTATTGTAAAAACCTAATTTAAAATATCACCAAAGCTCAAAGTCTGTTCGTTAAAATTTTCATTTTGTCACGATTTCTGAAATCACAAGGTTGGCTTTGAGTTTTTTGTATTCTAGCAGTTTAACATTATTTTGCGCATTTAAAATCTTGTTTTTTAAGAATATTTAGGTAGGTTTAGTGTTGTTAAAAGATAAAAAAAAAGAATATATTAAGAATTGATAAATAGCAAATACATTTTTCAAATTTATGTTCAATTTTGAAAAAAAGGTGATATGTCTAATAAAAAGGGAAATAGAAAATTAAAATCAAGTTGGAAATAAGAAGGAAGGTTTTTTTCTCGCCTAGTTTCTAGACCAAGATCCAAAACGGCTTAACATACATATTCATTATTCATAACTGGCATTGTACCTAAGGACTTCAATTCTTCCAAAACGAAAATCTTTTTTTTGTCCGAATTTAAGTTGCAACGCGTCCTGCTAAAGTTGTCAAAAAAAAAACTCAATTAGTATTTCCGAGTTGATCTGAAAACCTTTAAAATATTTCTTATAAAAATGCGCTGAATGTTAAACTTGTGAGAGTGTTTAAATCTACAATGTTCTGCAAAAACAAAATTAATTATTCTGAAGAAGAAAAAAAAACAATTTCCATTATGGCTTCGAAAACAATTTTTATCCACTGGATTATAAACGATTCTCACCCATACTGAAAAATCATGTATAGCTTCGTATTACAGACACAATTTTACACGAATATCTATTAAAATTAAAATTATAAGATTAATGCCAGTTTTGTTAGCCCGAACCTTCGGCTCCTTGGTGCTACCAAAACAGGTTTAATCTTATATTTTTCATCTTAAAAATAATATCTGCGGAAAGCTGTCTATAATACGAAAACTTATTCCAAAGAAAGCAGTTTTAGGTAGGTAGGTATATTTTAATGTATTTTTATACCTTGACATGAATTTATCATTTTTAAATTAATACTTTATTACCTACCTACCTAAGTAATGTTTAATAAACGTTTTTTTTCTTCTTCATAATAATTAATAATGTTTCTGAAATTAAGCAAGATTTTAAAATATTTATCACATATTACCACAGAAAATGAATGAAAAAAGACAGGTATAATAAGTCTATGCACAATTAGTAGTAATAAAAAGTGTTCTACTTTTTAACCAATAAAAATAATGAAAGTAACGCAGCAACTGTGTAACCAGTGTTTGTCTGTAACGTATATCTACTTGTCCAAATTACCCTTTATTAAAGTTGATTGAAACGTTTAGACACCCACCTTAAAAGATAAAAAAAAACTTAACACAAGTACCCAAAGTTTTTAAGCAAACGAATAAAAAAACGTGTTTATAAATCTTTGGGTACTAGTGTAATTAACAGAACGATTTCCTCTCTTTCCCTACAGTTATTCTCTATCAGAGAAGCTCTACTTATGGATATTATAATCCTTGTTTTGGAGATTGTAAAAACTTTTTGTTATTTTAATAAATGTAAATTGCATATTTAATGCTACGGAACTTTAATGGAACAATGTAAAAAGCATTAAAAAAATTTTTCAAGGGGCCATTTTTTTCGTGTATTTTCCATTAAGAGGTATGTGTTACCGTTTAAGCGCATTTGACTAAACGCTAACACACAACTTTACGGAAAATATGCAAAAAAATGACCCACTTTGTATAACTTTTAATTTTAAAGGCAATAAGACAAAAGAGAGGTATTTAAAAAAATTGCTTCGACCTTTTCCACTAATAATTTTTTTTTTTAATTACCACATATTGATTTAATGCTTACATGAACAAAATAACAATAGCAAATTAAATTATTTAGATCTATTTTGTAGTTCTTAAAGATGAGTAAAAAGGTGATCTAAATTATAAAATAATAAAAACAAGGCAATACAATTTTGAAAAAAATACAGTATAAAAATGATCCCCCAATTAATGTGTGTTATGTTGCTTTGATATCCCTTTGCTTTGATATAAATTAAAAATAAAGGGCGGGGGAAGAGTGTTTTTATTCTATGCCTGACCCCTTCGGGACCTTCTAGTACCCAATGTGACCTAACCTAATAAAGTAATAAACAAAGAAACTAAAAACTTCAAAATAAGGTGTTGGGGAGGGGGAGGGTGGTTTCAAGAGGGTACTTTGTGTATTAGCGTCGGTGTTACAAAATAAAATTACAGAAAAGTTTATGTTCCTAACTGCTCCTTCTTCCAAAATATTAGATTTTAAAAGTATACCATTTTCATTCTGTGTTCAATTAACATTAAGGTTGAGTTTAAAGGAAATAAGGTGTGACAGTGGGGTTAGGGAAGACACGTTCATCATTGGGGACAGCTTCAAACATTTTGGGTATTTTTGTCCCATCGGTTTCTATCTGTAAGATGGAGGCCACGTTTTGACATCTGTCATTGTTATTTATATTTCATTAAAACAAGGATGACAACAGTTATTAGTAGCGAACCACAAAAATTCAAGGATGGACAAACAGACAAAGTGAGTAGGTATTAGATAAGTAATTTAGCTGTCATAAAAAAACGAGATGCAATAAATCATAGAAAAAAATCTCGAAATCTTTCGTAGAAATAAATATTTATTTTTGATGCCTGACCGACAGACCGAAGGACCATTTGATGCTCATTGGCACTGGGAATATTCACTAAAAAAAACTTCTTAAAATCTTTAATAGCAGCCGAGAAAATCACAGTGACATTTCTTCTCCCATTTCGGAATGGTTGTCTATGGTGGTTTTAGGCTATTTTATATTCAGTTATAAAGTAGTTGCACTACTAACCGACGTAAATATTTACAAACAATTTTTTCTAAACGGGCGTAACAACTTGAAATAATGAAATATATTATTCCTGTAACAATAATTGGGGGCGGACCAAACTGTTATCAACTTTTCATTGAACATGTATTTAAAACCCTCCTACATTAAATAAATCATGTTACTCTATTCTGTATTAACGGATAGAGAGAGGGGACAAAGGTCTGTTTATAACACTAGTCCAAAAAGTTTTATATTAACGTTATCTTATTTGTAGGCTTAAACAACTTTTGAATGGTTGGATGATTTAGTTGAGTGTTTAAACGTTTCAACCACTAATTCAAAACTACTTTAGAAGTATTTTGTGTAAGGTTATTAGGGATTTACATCAATTTATCGATCGGCTATTGTCTTATTCCTTTGGTACCCTGATGAACATGATTATATTTTCCTGAACGAGCTGATGTGCTCTACAGATCAAGGTGAGACCATTCAACTCCATAAACTCTTCTGTTACTCTGCATTACAATATACACATTACACTTTAGCATTAGGGGTATACATACATTCTGCACAAGATTTTTTTGTTCCCAGGCTGCAAAATATTTAATCCCCCCTCCCCCTCTCCTTGTTTTTCCCCCCAAGGAGGAGAAAAATATATTCAGTAGGTACTATTTTTTCCCCTACAACATATAAATAAAGGAAAAAATGTTTTCAGAACTATTTATTTCTTCATTCTTTTTCAGGGGATCCTATGAAGAATATACAACCCTGATTAGCATTCATATCAATATAATTGGTTCACAAGTAGCGCAGTGATAATAAGCGAAGTCATTAAATCAAAAACAATAATACAAAGTTCTTTTCAATTTTTTTCAGATTAGAAGCTATTTAGGTATTGGTTTAGAAAATATCTGTAACTAATTTGGGGGAAATGAATCACCCTTGAAAAAAACCTCCCCCTTCAAAAAAAAACCAAAATATTTAATTTTTTTCTGTTTCATTTGAAAGTGGAGGATCGACGCTCCTCTCCCATTCCCTCAAGTGCTCCTAAAGGCCTTAATGAACGTAGCCACTATTTAAATATAATGTATGTTTGAGTGTGTGTGTGTGTGTGTGTGTGTGTGTATGTATGATTATATGTATGTGTGTGTGTATGCCTGGCGCCAAAAAGCCAACCAGCCCCTCGGGGGGAGGTGGACCAACTGTCCACGTCTTCGGGGTCTGACCATACTAAGTCACAGAAGGCGCCCTTGTTGGGAATCTCCTATAATAATAAAATTGGTTAGTATTGTGTGGATACTGGATAGGATAGATAATTGACGATGAATCTTTATCTTCTTTAAACTTAAGTATGAGCGATATAAGAATATTTTAACAGTCATTGTAATTGTTGTAATACCTAACCTACTCTTTCGAAGTTTAAAGGGTTTTATCTTAAATCTTTCTGATTTTATCTGGAATTATAATTTTTCAGTGATTTTAAAGGATAATATTTCTCTTCTGTAGATTAAGAATTGGTTGAAAATCTGGACATCACTAGTTTTGAAATAACCAATCCAAATTCAGTAACATTGTTTTAAAACTTTGGGTACTAGTATAATTTACAGCCCAATGTTCCTTCCCTCCCTGTCATTTCTGGACTGACAGACACATTCACTTCAATAACATGACTAACCTGATTTCTTTCTATAAGTCTGATTTGATCTAGGGTTCTAATTTCAGGACTAAGACCACCGTGGACACATAATATCTGTTTCGAGGATTTTTATAATCTTTGATTTATTTAAGATATAGGTAATAATGGATAGATTGAGTTCTCCGTTTTAAGAAATATTTACAAAGGTCTTTGGATGGTTTTAAGCTATTTTTTGCTTTCTCTATTTTTTCGAATATAGAGCTCCTAGATGCTAGGGGTTCGCAGCCTTTAGTACTCTTATAAAATGTTACTCCCAGCTGGCTAACATACCCTCCACCCCACCCCCCCTGTCACAATTTCTATGTATGTTATATCTATTGATATACTCCTACAAAATCGTACAATTTATGTTCCATTGTTTACCCTCCCAATAGAAATCGCCCCTTTTTCCTTTTAAAACTAAAATCATAAGTGGAAGGGGTTGAATTTCCTAACTCAAAATGCACTAGAGGCTTCTAATGGCTTCCCCGCTATTGATTAATTAAAGATTATAGCAATGCCTTGTTATCGATGAGTGCGGCAACTGTTAGATGATCAAAAACTCTGCAGCAATGTCGCCACGCATTATAGTTACCATACTTGTTCTGACATTCGTCGTAAAAGCCATACACCTACAAATATATATTTTGAACCTTCACTTAAAATTTTGTATGTATGTATTACAATCTTACTATTACTACTTGCTATTACTTCTTCACATGGTCTTATTATTATCTATTTTTGATATCTAGATATTTTTTCTGGTAAGTGGGTGAGTTTTCAAAGGTTAGGGGAGAGGGGGGGGGGTAATGTATTTTAAAAATTTAGGGTGTGCCTAAGGATGAGTGGGGAGTGGGTAAAAACCCCTATAACCCTCACCATCATCCCTAGCCCTGGACGTCTTTGCCTATCTTTTTTTGGCTAACTCGTAATTTTTTGTTTTAATTTCATAATGTCTTTTCGTTTTTCTGTCTCGTGGTAATTAAACAGATTTCAATTTTCGTACTAGCTATCCTTCTCTCATTACTATCTATTCGTACTTTCATCAGGCTAGTCTCCTAGATATCTATTAATCATATTCTTTCTATCTGTCCACTTTCTATCCATCTAACTATCTATCTACAAACCTGTGTAATAAGGCCAACGAACTTTTATCTATCTATCCATCTATGTACAAACCTGTGTATTGTAATCTGCCTACTTTCATGGTTTCCCCTGAGCAGTGTGATCCTATCGGGCCAGCGAGCATTTATCTAACCATCTATCCATCTATGTACAAACCTGTGTAATCTGTCTACTTTCATGGTTTCCCCTGAGCAGGGTGATCCTATCAGGCCAGCGCGCTTTTAACACAAGCAACCTTGTCAAGGTCTCCAAACTGAATTCAACATTTAAGAAAATCTCAAAATCTATATTTTTCATAATATACCTACCTAGGAATAAGACAATGAAGATAAAATTACCCAGTGATTTTAAGGGTTAAATTGATATACTTTCTCAAAGATGATAAACAAAACGATACCTTTTGAGATTAAATCATGGTTTAAAAGTTTGAACACTAGGTACCTAATAATTTGGAAATTACAAATCAAAATTCAATATAGTAATCAAAGATTTTGACAAGGTTATAATAATTGGGTGCCCAAAGTTTAACTATGGGGACTAGTGTAATAAACAACCTAATGTCCCCTAACCGTTTTCTATATATCTCATTTTTTATAAAAACTGTTATTGTTTTGTTATTGCCGCAGTACTAATAAACTTAAAATTTTGATTCTCCCAAGAGATTTATATAAATGTTCCTGTAGTAACCACGATCAACAAAATCTCCCATGAATATATAGTTTGTGTCCGGTACACTTCCACCAGTTCGAAATAATTCCTGAAAAAAAAGCATAGAGATCACTTACAGCTACATGAATTATGAATCCATGATAAAAAGAGTTTCACCTGGTGCATTAAACGAGCTTTGCAAGGTAAAACTAAGTAGTGCAGTGTGATGGATGATAAATTAACTTTAATGCAAATCGTTCTCTAACCCTGCGGGACCTATTTCCTAACCCTACGGGACAATCATTAACATTTGCCTTTTCTAACAAAACCTATCAAAAGCTTCTGTGAAAATACGACGAAACCCACTACTTGTTTTTTTTTCTTTCCAAGACCCTATACCTCTAGATCATAGAATTGTCCATGAATATCGCCGCAAACGGTGACGGGGCTGGACACTGGCTGAACATTTGATTCCTCCAGCAACAGATCACAGACATAATCACACAATTGTTTCAACTCATTCTCTGGCAGGTACTTGCAGTCCTGAATAGATTTCAATGACTACTACTGAACCGATTGGGTTCTCTATGTTAGGTAAGCTTCACATAGATCCTGTGATGGTTATAGGCTTTTTTATTTTAAGTCATAGGGTGGTTTTAAGCTTTTTTTCTCTTCTCTTTAAATACAGAGCCACTAGATGCAAGGATCGTAGGTGCTAGTTTTATATAAAGTAGTAGGAGTTTTCTGTCGATCTGAGATCTTGGAAATATAAAGTCTGCTGATTTTGTGCTTTTCTGATATTCTATATAAATCTAGGGGCGAAGCAACTTGTAATTTCAAAAAGTATGAAAAATAAGTAAAATTCACCCATTTTTAAAATAACCTATATACAAAGTTTTCTATAAATCACAATCTATAATAAAAAGTTGAATGATGTCTATCCGTACGTTCCTAAAGATCTCGGTAACCACTGAACCTTTTTAATTACCTCATTGGGGCAAAGCCCCTAGAGGCTAGGGGCGAAGCCGCTAGTGGGATATATATATATTTCTGCATTGGTCATCAAGGTAATAATTATTACGTACCTTTGATATTTCTACCCATTTATCAATATTAATGCCCATTTTAAGGCTCCTTTTTGGTAACTCTAATCAATTAATATTATCTGAAAAAATAACATGATAATTAATAAACTATTTGATTCGATCATTGGTGTCCAAAGATAAGTAATTCGTGGAAAACACAAAAAAAAACTTTAAAAATAATAGAATTATGAGATTGAGACCTCTTTAATATGAATTAATCGTCGCTCTTTTGAAGTAATCTTATACACGGCCCCGGAAAAACAACGGCGTTTAATTTTGCACGAAATGATTTCAGTACATAAAATACTAGAAGTGTCTAGAAATTTTATTTTTTTAATTTTAAAAGTATTATTTATAATAAAGTAAAAGTAAAAAAAAACTATTCCAAAACTATAAAAAGGAAAACAAAAGTTTTAGCTAAATTTTCTTTACATTTAAACAAAAAATAAACTTTTTATATATTGACGAAAAAACATTTAATTAAAAGTCTATTAATATTTTTTCAATTCTTTAAAAAGAATATATAGTAGAAAAACCTTTGTTATAATAAGTATTTAATATTTAAGAAAATAATAAAATAATTTGAATTCTCAGAGATGGGTTTTTGAGAAAGAATGCCGCGTTTTTTCCGGCATTTTTTAGACATTGAATGATTGAACGAAGACGATATCGTCTTCGTTCAATCAATCATTATTATGTAAATGCCAACAGAGTATACAACTAAAGAATTCATAATTTTCAAATTAATATTTTAGTCATTTGTATAATGTCTAATACAGCTCTAAAAAGATGCATTAATTAATATGCAGCAAAAATAGATTTAAGATAATTTGTTTTTCTTCTATGAAAGCCGTACCAACAAAAGCGAAATAATTAAATAAATAGTTGTATACTCTGTTTATTCGACATGTCTAAAAAATGTCAAAAAAACGCGGCATTCTTTTTTCAAAAACCCATCTCAGCTGATTTGATTACAAATAAAAACAAGAAGAGGTAGGGAGGGCTTCACTAAACTTTGATAGACATATTTTCTCCTGTACAAAAGTTCCCTTTAATATTACTAAAAGGGATAAAGATACATTTTAAAATAGATTTATTGCATAACAAGTTGAAGGTGGAAAGTAGGGGATGAAGATGATCTGAGGAGTCTAAGGGTTGATGTACCCACTTTCTTAAATAGCCTAAACAATTCCTATTCCGAAGTATCAATGTTGAACTTAAAATTCAAACATATTTCTGCAACCATTTTTAAAATCTAAATAGACAGACATTCCGGATCATGGAAAGAAAACGAAGTTTCGAGTTTCGTCGTATTTTCTCAGCAGCTTCCTAGTCCCTCCGGGTGGCTCTTTAACCCTGCGGGGCATCATTAACTCTTACTTAACCTAACCTAAAATAACCTTTCAAAAGCTACTGTGAAAGTGCAACGAAACCCACAACTTTGTTTTCTTTCCACCCCTACGTACATTCAGATCATTGGGGAAAAAACCTAGTTTTAATCGATATAAATATTTTTTAGATAAAATTTGAGAGAAAATAATGTCAAAATAAAATTTGGCCAATGGAAACAAATACGACATTTTGCTTCGCCAATGAAAATGCGGCAGTTTCATCGGATGTAAACAAGTTGGACTTAACCTATAATGTCAAATTTTCCTCATCAAATTTGCTGTAGTTTCTCTTATTGGAGTGTAAAACTTTAGTCTTATATTCATTTTAAAAACTATAATATTAAAATTTGTACTTATTTCTGAAAAAATGACTTATTACAGCCTCCATTTTCAGAAAAGAAATGTCAAATTTGGAAAAGGAAATATTATACAGAGAAAATAATGATGTTGCCTAAAATCAAATTGAAACTTTCAAAATAAAAACAGCTTCAATACTTACTTATTAATAATTGATTAATTTCTTATTAAAACATTTAAAGTAAATGATTTGACTAAATTTCATAATTTTATAGATATTAGATGTTCACTTAAACGTTATTTCTAATAATTTAAAATTTAGACCATATCTGTAATTTTGTTAATATTCAAGAAAAAATCCTTGTTTAAAAATGACTGCAGTTCCGCAGCTAACCATCAAATGGGCTGGTAACGAATACCAGGTACGTATTTAATATTTCAATGTCAGGTTTTGTCCAAATGATCTTTGTTGTGTACGGTCGTTTGTACATCTTTATTTAATTTACGTTAGTTTAACATATTAACATTTCATTCAACTTTAGCATGGTTTTAAATCTATATTATAACAAATTTTAATCATCATGCAATTGTAACATAAAAGTTACTGTGCATTTTTAGGTATTTGGTTTTTAACTTTACACTGCAGTTTTGTTTTTTAATAGCTATGCACAGCTGATGGAAGCTCTGCAGAAATTTACCGATTATACAATGATATGCGCCAACATTATAATTATGAACTTTCAGCCGTTTGGCCCCTGTGGGCTTACTTAAAAATCTTTCAGGTCTTTTTTGTTTTCTAAGGAATTTAAGTTTTGATTTGCTGAAATCAAATGACTGCTTGCTTACAAAAATGATAAATTATACTCCTTTTCTTAGGTTGAAGGCCTGGAAACGCATCAAACAGTATATGACCTAAAGGTAACTTTAAATAGCCAGAATCAGCAATTAAATTTCGGCGATTGAAAACAGGGATCAAAACGGATATGACAATGGCCAATAAATTGATGTATATCCCCAATGATGATATACATTAATATTACCCATTCTGTAGATTACAATTAGTGGTTGAAACGTTTGGACTCTCAACTTACTAAAAAAACAATTAAAATTAAAGTTTTTATGCCAAGGAATAAGAAAACGTTATTATAAAACTTCGAGGACTAGTATAATAAACAGCCCAATATCCTCTCTGGATTGGAATCCATTAAAATGTATGAGCAACAGATTTTTTTAAAACAAAAAAAACTTAGTACCAGCATGCTTGGTTTATATAAAATACACAATCTTTTTTTCAGATGCCCACACGACAAAGCTAACATATTTTTACTTATGATTTTGTGGATTTTTACATTTTTAATTTAAATGCTCTAGAACTAATAATTTCATTATAAGACCAAAATTATGGAGAAAACAGGAGTGAAACCGGAACGACAAAAGTTGCTCAATTTGAAGATGAAAGGCAAGTGTATTATTGCATTTCTATTGCCTTAACTGACAAATTC
>LS049824.1:19291-30536 GCA_900241095.1 Acartia tonsa | reverse complement strand
TATTATGAACAATACTATACTCGTTATTGCTGCGCTGCTAGTGGATATAATTGTCCTTGTTTCCAACTTAGAGGGGATAATGGATGTAGAATATACGTGGATATTTTGACAAGGGAAAAATTGTCGTCAATTTAGGTTGCTATTTTTCATATCATTTATTGTTTAGTTCGTTTCTCCAGTAGGAGAGGAGGGGATTGAAGAGAGGATTTATTTTGGAACGCTAGAATTTCACTTTATTAGTGTACATAATAATCTGATATAAGATCCAAGTAATAATATATCCATTGCGGGGGTATTTGAAGTGAAGGATGACAGAAAATATAAAGAAATTGTTATGTAATTGTCAGGGATAAAGCGTACAAGTAAGTAGTATAATTGATAATTTCTTATTTAGAAATACTACTATATTAAAAAGTAACATGCGTGTTGTCTGTCTTTATGTATGTCCAGTAAAACAACTGATTAATATCCGCTGGATTAGAACTGGCTCTCAGCCATATTGAAAAACTATGTAATGCATCATATTAGACAATTTTTCACCAAAATCAAAATAATAAAAAAACACAAAACTAAAGCCAGTCTTGTTTCCCGAGCCTTCATCCCCACGGGGTTAACAAAACTGGTTTTAATGTTGATATCTGTGGAAACCACCATCCTACCCCCGAAAAATAGTTTAACTTTTTTTTGTAACAATAAACACATATAAATGGCAACAAAATACTTTTTGTTCTCTGAAATTATACGAATTTAATTATTTCTTAACCCGTGATTAATTCTAAAGTATGTTTTTGTTGTAATTCTTTATAAAAATTTTAAGCAGGGAGGAAGAGGACAATGGCGCATAAATAATCTTCAATTTCTCCTCCAAAGTTTTTAACATATAAAGGCAGAATTTTAAAATCAAGAAACTTGCATTATTAAGCAAGAATCTACAGGGATAAGACAATGGCTGAAAAGTTTATGTACATGACCAATGGTGATACACAAACTAACCCCTTCAATGGATAAAGATTAGTGGTTGAAACGTGTGAACAATCATCTTAATGATCCAACCAATTAAAAGTCTCCAAAGTTGTTAAGCCAATGAATAAGAAAACGTTATCATAAAACGTTGAGGACAAGTGTAATAAACAGCCCATTGTCCCCTCTCTCTCTCTGAGTAGAAAGATTTATTAATAGTCCATTATTCTATCCCCATATTCCTGATTTTATTCAGGGGGGAGGGGACACTGGTCTGTTTATTTAACTAGGCCCCAAACTTTTATAGTAACGTTTTCTTATTCGTTGGCTTTACAACTTTTGGGACTTTTATTGAATTTTGGTTTAAAAATTAGTTTGACTGTCCAAACCTTTTAACCACTTATTGTAATCTACAGAAAGGGTAATTTTGTGCATCATTATTGGGGATGAACATAAATTTAAAGGCCATTGTCCTATCCCTGTAACCCTGTTTTGATGCAAGTATTTCCTGTTGCACCATCCTTCATAGATTAATTATTTATTTCTTGGACACAGTTTTTTAGTGGCGCAGCTGGGATCTAATGGGATAAGACAATGGCCAATAAATTGATATACATCCCCAATGACGATACACAATATTACCCCTTCTCAAGATTAGTGGTTGAAAAGTATGGATACTCTACTTAATGAACCAACCATTTAAATTCAATAAAAGTCCCCAAAGTTGTTAAGCTAAGAAATATGAAAAATTATTATAAAACTATTGGGACTAGTGTAATAAACAGCCCAATGTCCCCTCCCTCCTTGTATATAAACATATATGTCTATTCGACTTGTTTATTGAACAATCTACTTAAAATTGATTTTAGTATCTAAAAATGATTTTAGATGTAATGATTAATTGACGATGCCTGTTATAAGCCAAGAGAAATTACATTCCTTCTAATTACGTATATTAAAACCATTAGGAGCGAAGCAATTCTATAGGTAAGTCTTTACTTAATCCAAGTATTGTTATTTATCGCATGGCATTATAGACAAGTTTCTGTGGATATTAAAATGAAAAACTATATGTTTAAAGCAGTTTTGTTAGCCCAGAGAGGCGGTAGGCTCAGGCTAACAAAACTGGTCCTAATCTATCATATTTATTTTAATATACGTTGAAAATTGCCTGTAGTACGATCCTATACATGATTTTAAGTATTGCTGAGAACCGTTTCTAATTAAGGGGATATCAATCGGTTTTGAAGCCTTACTATTTAGAAAGGTAAAATTCCTACTTCTTCAACTTTATCAGTTGCTCGGCCTCTCTATAAGTAAGTCTTAAATCATAAAAAGCAGGTGTATCCAATTAAAGCTGTTTTAAAATTCATACTTTTTATTGAAAAATTTATTAAGTTTCTTTTGAAATATAAAGATAACACAAAATACTTTAGTTTTTGATTTTCAAATATAACTTTTTGCAACATATTAAAATATCTCTTGTTATTAACAATTAACAAAATTAATTAACAATTAACAAAAATATCAGGGGTTGAATGCGATCGAACGTTTAATAAATAATTTAGATTTTTTTTTTATTTATGTGCTATTTTTTAAACTGTATTATTTATTAATACTTCAAGACTATGTGATTTAATTATGTATAGTTTGTTATTAAAGGAATCGATTATTAAATAAAAAGAACGAAGCTACACTACATGATCAATCTTTTAATATTGAAGTATGGACGTACAGACATACATTAATTATAGAGTAGCTGCGCTATTAAAAATTGAATAAATGGAAAACACATATATGTACAAGCATCAGGCATAAAACCCCACTTCCTGTTATAACCTGTAATATGTAATGTGGTCATACACAGGGATCTAAAGGGATAAGACAATGGCCGATAAATTGATTTACATCCCCATTGATGATACACAAATTACCCCTTCTGTAATTAATATCCGGTGGATAAGAATCGGTTCTCAGTCACACTGAAAAATCTGTATCGTATCGTATTATATCCAGTTTTCTAGGAATATGAAAATGTGCAATAATAACATTCAAACTAGTTTTGTTAGCCCGCCCCTTCGGCCTTTTTCCTAACAAAACTGGTTTTTCTCTTATAATTGTACATTTTTATATTCGCGAAAAGCTGTTTATAATCGAAGCCGCTAGTAATAGATAAATAGGTAAATTTTCCACTAAATTAACTACTGTATCATATAATAGGAAAAAGGAAGTGGGGTGAATCCATTTTACCTTCTATTGGACTACACATCCCCCTTCCCCAAATAATGTTTTAACCATGTTTTAAGGCTCGAGTCTCATACCATCTCTAAACCGTAACCTTTCCAAAAGACAAACTTACATAATAGCAGCGCTTGTATATATTCGCAAAATTTCTTGAATAACATGAACGTCAAATGGAACTACTAGGTAATGATTATGGATAATCAGATTGAACATTAAATTAATCTCATTATTCTTTATTTTTCTAGCTGCGAAAATCTGCCTTTAATACGATGTGGTAGAAACTATTAAAGTAGAAGGTCAGCTCTTTTACAATAGTAACATAATGTATTATATTTTGATAAATTGTTATTATTCAAGAGCAACGCGTCTCAAATTCTTGCAACACCAATTTATATTTTGCTTAATTATCTCCTTTTTTTGCTTTCTCTTTTTCACCCACCCCTTCCCTCCTACCTTATTATTAATCCTTTGTTCATTTCACGATAAACCCTTACCATTCCCGTACAGAATTTAATCGGATTAAACCATAAAAAAGGTGGGGCTGAAAACTGTTTATTAAAATATTAGTTCAAATAATGTTCGATAGGAGTCCTTAAAAAATCCAGAACTTTTATTTTATTTTCAGTTCTTCATAATTTACCTTTTTTTGAACTTATTTTTAGATTTTTAAAACAGTTCAAATAAATTTAGATGATATAAATCCAATAAATTTTAAATTTTATATCAGGCATTTGCAAATCAAAATCAATAATTAATATATTATATACTTGTACAGAACTGTGTAATAAGGGTGTGGCTTACAGCTATGTTAATATATTAAGGCCCAAAAGCCGTTAAATTTAAACGAGGAGTTTAACAGTCCAAAACTGAGTATAGATATATCAAGTTTCCTTTTTTCACAATGGTAGTTTGATAGGTAGGTGAGATCTTATTTGGCGTACCCCCAAAACTTGTTCTGAACCAATGTTCAATTACAGAGATGGGTTCTCATAAAAAGAATGCCACGTTTTTTCGATTCGCAAAATTTAAACAGAGTATACAACTATTTATTTAATTATTTCGCTTATGTTGGTATGGCCTTCATAGAAGAAAAACAAATTATCTTCGATCCATTTTTGCTGCATATTATTTAATGCATCTTTTTAGAGCTGTATTAGACATTATACAAATGGCTAAAATAATAATTTTAAAATTTTAAATTATTAAGTTGTATACTCTGTCTAACGATTTCGTCTTCGTTCAATCAATCAATGTCTAAAAAATGTCGAAAAAATGCGGCATTCTTTTTTAAGAACCCATCTTAGGGATCTTATTTTTAGGAGATAATGTACTATATATTTACATCCCCAATGATGATAAACAGGGGTAAGCCTTCCGTTGATTTAAAAGTTTTGACATTTCTTGTTTAGAACTGACGAAACACTAATCAAGTTTTTTAGTCAATGTTGTTACTAAACTTTGGTTAACGGTGTAATTTACAGTCAAATGTTCCCTCCTTCCCTGAGCAAAAGAAATTCTTGAAACTATCCTTTTTACTCTATAATTCACATGGTCCAATAGTCTCTTGGAAACGTCATATTTTAATAGCTAAAATATTTGTTTTCTCAGCTGCTATCAAAATTAGATGGCTTTAATTTTTAATCAAGATTATAATGAAACATTTGCAAAATTCATTTTCCGCTGTTATTTAGTAGCAAAGCTTATTTATAATTTAAAATGTCCATATGAAAAATTGTGTAAATATTCCCTACATAGCTTGCCAGTATGGACCTCATTTATTGGTCAGTTCATTCATCCAGTAAGAGGGAAGGAAATGGGTTAAAAGGGTTGTAGAATATTGATGATCTATTTCTTGTTAAAAGCAAAACTTGTCTACAGTGAGGGTTGGTCTGTCCATCCATACGTCCCTAACAGATAGTTCTGATTAATAATTTTGCATATTAGAATTGGTTATTGAATTCAAATGTCAATATGTACTCCCTCCTCCCTCTTTTTCTCCCCCCTTTCTCTCTCTCTCTCTCTCTCTCCCCCCGTTCTCTCTCTCTCTTTCCCTTCCCTTACTCTCTCCCCGTTCTCATCTCTCTCTATCCCCCTGTTCTTTCTCACACTCTCCACCCTTTCACTCTCTCTCTCTCTCTCTCTCTCTCCATACCCAACTAAAAATTTTAAGTTACACTATGAATTTAACGTCTGATTAAAAAATCTGTTTAACTGATTTATTCAGTGGTTTGTTTTATATTTACACCCAATGTAACAATACATGATTTAACGTTTTGCTTCATTTTTTTTATTATTTTTTAAAGATTAAAATCCCAATATTTTTCATTTCAAATTATCGTCCTGAAAGGGTTAAAAACTTTAGTTTATTAATATCTGAACACATTATGGGAGTGTCGCACGAATCAATCTATTTTAAAACTAAGTTTTTTTAGATTTACTATATTATAAATTTAAGTTTTCTGTTTTATGAATAAAAATCAAATACTTCAATGTTATTCAAATAGCAACATGAATTAAAAAACTGAATTTATGATGCTAAAAGTAGAATAATGGGTCTTAACGTTCTGGTCAATGAGAATTTAATAGGGATTATTGGAGCACTATGAGTTTTATACACTGTATGCTTGGAAGATTCGAGCTCAATTATAGACGTTTATTTCCTATATAGATCTGTCATGGATCTTGATGCAATATAGCAGGCCGTTTTGTACATGTTAAAAATTAGAAGATTTCATTAAATAAAAGTAATCGCAAATATACTTAGTAAATGATTAAGTAAAAAACATCCGTAGCGGTCGGACTGATTTTAAGTAGCTTTTAATTTTTACAACATATTTTTTTCGGCTACAACAAAAGATTCACGGCTGAAACTTCTTGCCAATATTCCCTTCATTATGAACAATAAATAGGTATAAAAGATCTGTGGTAGTTTTAACGCTTTTAAGCAGCTTTTCTTTTTACGACTTTCAAATAAATACATTTTTTAAGGTGACGTGATTTTAAGTTTTTGCACATTCTACTTATGGATGTTGTCATCCTTGTTTTGTAAGATTTAGGCCTATTGAGGCTAATGGGGAAGACAAAAGTTAATTAAACGTAACTGTCCTTGTATTAGTCCTAAAATACTAATAAAGGATGGGAAGTTTTTTACCCTACTTTAGATTATCATGGTAGCATCAAATCAAATTATCAATATAAAAACATTAGAAAATCATAGAATGTGAGTAAATATTTATTATAATAATACAAATACATGTTGAGTGTTTGATCTCTTTCTTTTTAACCTTCTGCATCAAACCAGTGACGAGACTTGAAAGATAATTGTCTGCTTATATCTAAATAGAAAATACAATATAAATAGAAAAATACAAATATAATATATAGACTCACGAGTACTGAGTACTTAAGGCTGGCTGTGTTATAACTTGTTTAGCCCAGGTTAGCTTCTAAGAAATAAAATTTGAACCTAAATTTTTAAAACTATATTTTTTGGAATACCTGGTTGCTAGCAATGAAACCTATGCATAATGATTAGCTATATTTTAATAACCGAAAGGTTCTAGGCATTTCAAAATTACATTTTATGTGCAATGAAAATTTTGAAAGATTTAAATTGCTCATAATAGAAATTACAATATTCAATTACATCACCTAGACAAAAAATTATAACCTTATTTTCATCAGAAACTTAGGTTGCCTGATACTGATTACTTTTTTACAATAAAAATACCACTTATCAAAGTCAAAATCTCTGAAAAATCGGTTTAATTTGCATTTGTAAGCGTAAATTATAGTGGAAATAAATTGAACTAATGCAAGCTCAGCTGGGATTGGTTGTTGAGCTGAATCAGCCCTCTGATTTTGGTAATTCTACAGTACTCTCAGTAATTTAATTTAAATTCAAAGCCAAACTTAATTGTTTTGATGATTTTGACTATAAAAATGGGTATTTTTATTGAAAAAATATAATTAGTTACTGGCAACCTAAATTATGACAAATATAAGGTTATAATTTTGTTTCTAGGCTTATGTAGTTTAGTTTCGAAATTTTTCAAAAATGTGCAATGAAAATTGAAAAGACTTCAAATACCCAAAATTTGAAGCCTCCAGCTTCAATAACAAAACAGTTACAGACACTACAAAATGGTGTTTTAGTACAATTAAAAAATTTTTTCATTTCATTGCTCATGATAGAAATTTCAATATTAAATTACATCGTCTAGAAGCAAAATTAAAAGTCTTTGTTTTTGTCAGAAACTTAGGCTGCTAGTTCATTTGTAAGCATAAAATCATAGCAGGAAAAAATGAAATTAATGTAAGAGTCCCCTACTACATCTAGAGGCTAATTCCTTATAATTCCTTATTAAATATATAAAAGCTTACCAGTCAAATATTGAGCACCTTCACTGCATGTTTTTTCATTGTAGGTGCAACAATGCAAAAATGAAATATTGATAATTCTAGAGTCTAAAAATTTTCCAAACTTGCGTAAATATTCTATTGGTAGATCACAGATGCTCTTTTCATGGTAACACTTTGCTGAAACAAAAAGAAACATAATTTGAAATTTAAACTTTTTAAAAATAGATTAAAAATCAATAGTTTTTATTTTTTTAAATATCTGTATGTAACATGTTAAATGCTCCTATTACAGATATATGTATTTAGTAAAATGGCAAACCTAAAATTGTAAGTAAAAATGCTCTTTAATATTGAATCTGTTTATTGCAACGGATGATAAATGAATTCATAGACAATCAACTATTGGTAGTATTCAGACAGGCATTCAAACAAATTAGAAAGCTAAAATATCTGAATTGGTAAAAGTTATCACTAACCTAATGATTCACAATTCAACTGACATTTTAGTTCTTTACATCTACTACAGCATTCCTTGGTTCTCTCTTTGATAAGTGAAATGTCATAAGATTTACATAGACGCCAAAAGTGATCTGGTCTGTAGTTGCAGGAGTCCGGACTCGGAGAATCACCTAGGATATTCACAAATATAAGACAATTTAGGTGTATTAATCTTAATTTAGCACTATTATAGCATCAAGCATTTAGTAGCGTTTTCATTCATCTATTATTTTTTTTTTAACTACTGTGATGATGATATTATTGCTTATATTCTTTATAAATATAAAAAATGTACATATTAAAATTTTTAATTGCTATGCAGTATGCATGTTGTTAGAATTGCCATAAGCACTACATTGTGTAATTATTAGTATTATTTATTGGGCCTTTTGCAGTGTGAGGGCCACACTGATGGGGAAGGTTGAAAAATATAATGTTTAAATTTTTGGATATGATATTTTTAAAAAAAAATTTTAATATTTCTCAGCACTTATTAATCAAATACAAACAATATACAGTCCATTTAAAAGAATACAGATTCTAGATTTTTTTGTCCCAGAAAAAAAATAAACTATGAGGTTAAATTGTAAAGAATGCCAGCAGATGCATATGAAATTTAAAGCTCGAGTCATTCATAAAAAGTGATACAGACATGCAGAGTTTAGCAATTTTATCTGAATAAAAACATAATCCTTATAATAAAGTATCAGGATGTTTGTCTGTTTGTGTGTACCAAAAGAGCTTGCTAACCGCTGAACTGATTGGGTTCTCCTAAAGGTCCCGGAACAGCTTATAACAATTTTGGGGGAGGGTACCACCATCCTCCCAAGAGAAATCGCCCAAAAAAAAATCCCCCCCCCCAAAAAAAAAATTCTAATTTTTTAAACTAAAATTAAAAATGGTGAGGGCTCTTCCCCCGACAAAAAAAAATTCCCCCTATAAAATTTTTTTCTACTTATTCTTTTAAAATCTAAAATTATAAATTGGGTTATCAAATTTGACTCTCACCTCTTCTAGGGGCGTAGCCGCTAGCCCTAATTATTTTACTTATTTGCATCTATTAATCAATCTTTTATCAACTTCTAAGACAATATACCATCACAATGGATAAAATTGATCTATTTAGATGATCAACCATAGTGCATGTGACATTTGGCTCTAATGCTACAATCTAACAATAATGGTAACAACATTATGACTTTTAACATGTAATTGATTGATTAGAGGCACCTTCTAAGAATCTGCATTTGTCTTCACAGTTACACTCAGAGCCGCAGTAATTACATTTAGCACAACACTTGTATTTCGCACTATCCCCAATGTTATCTTCCGCATCCATACTTCCTCCAGATTTTACAAAATCTTGAAGAAGAGTCACATCCCGATAGCGACATGCATAGTGAAAAGGACTTCCACCTAAAAGATTACAACAGTTATCTTCAAAAAACTTTACCATGCTATTAAAATCATAGCATTTGAATAACAAGTTATACATTATCCCACCACAAACAAAAATTATTTGATGCTCTATTACCTGGAGGAGAGTGCAAGGATTCCCCATTCCCCAAGATGAAAGTATAATTTTATAAGTTATATTCTAACAAGGGGTGTACAGAGAGTTTTTCAAAGGGTGTGATATATTTATGGAAAGCCCTGGCTTAACTAATAGCAATGTAGTGGAAGAACAATCCAGCTATGCTGTTGGGGAGAAATTGTAAATATTTTATATGAAAGCTAAGGCTTATGTTTTAATTTCTTCTCAAGAAAATGTCGGCTATAAACGGTTGATTTTCTTACTTAAAAGCACTTAAATAGAAAATATTTCTGCTTGTATAAAAAATGATTTCACCAATTACAAACAAAACTCTATACACTAATATTAAACCTTGAAGTTAAGAATCCAGTTTTCTAAAAGTTTGTATGGACTGGACAATGACATACTATGCCCAAACCTATTTAACTATCTTTAAAAGCTTTATAATAAAGAATCCTTTCTTGTTTGAACTGTATCATATGAGGCATTAATTTTGAGTATAAAAAAGCCTGAATATTTCAATTATGATGTCCATTTTCTTTTGCAATGCAATGTTTACAAAATATTTACTTACTAAAAAATCAATCAAACTAGTATTAGTTCTGAATTAACTGATTTAATGAAATTTAAAATTTTTTAACCCATCTTTGTATTTATTTTGATTCATTTTTTAACAGCTTGATGTCATTAAAGAAACTATCTAAAAATTCCATTTTTATTATTATGCATGCCTAATGTTTGTTCTAAACAATGAACTTCTGTGTTCTAGATTTATTAATTCTTTTCATTCATGTGATAATTTTTGCAACAATAAGTGAGGTATAGCTAGTTTTCTTGAGTTTAAAGGTTACCTCCACATGTATTTTGATTTATCATATGTGGGTAATGCTCCATCATAAATTTTGTGTTCATTTTCCAACCATTATCATAACCACTGAATATTGAATAATAAAGAATATTTCCACCATCAAATCCAGTAAATCTAACTGGTATAGTTCCATTTTTGGTAAGTCTTTGCAATATCTTGCCATCATTGTATTCATACGATGCATAATAAACTGGGGAAAATCCTAAATCATAAAATAATCAATATAGTATGGAATAATTTACCAGGCCATTTGATCAAATAATTACCTCATCAAATGCTGCCCATGACACTTTAATGTCAGGTAAAACAAATAAGGATAACTAAGGGAAACTAATCTCTTCTTTTCTGTCCAGACACCCATGGTATTAGGTTACATAACAGACAACCAAATCTAACTATAACGCCAATGCAATACCCCTATCATTACAATCAATTTCGCCAATCTTACAGTAGGAACCATTTTAAATCTCTTAAGTTATGACGCAGTATTGATCGTCCATGCTAATGGATTACACTGTGGGCTAGAATTGAATCAAGACAAAAGTAAGTGCCGAGCTCTGGGACCTATGTATGGTGAAAATAGACATAAAACCATGATGATTCCAGGTAAAACCAAAATATTTCAGCGGGGGCTTTTTGAGAAAATTAGATTTGAAAATTTCAAGTTCAATTTTCACCCCCTAGGAGTTGCCGCATAATCATGACAAGAAAAGCAAATATTATTTATTTTAAATTTTGAACAACTTTGCTTTTATAAAGTTCTTCATAAAACCACTCCT
>LS049822.1:0-10120 GCA_900241095.1 Acartia tonsa | reverse complement strand
TATCTGTGTGTCTGTACCGAAGGATCTCGCTAACCGCTGAACCGATCGGGTTCTCCTTAACAGGGTAGATTCTCATATGTCCAGGGAAGGTTTATAACTATTTTGGGGGAGGGTACCACCACCCTCCCTAGAGAAATTCAATTTTTTTTAATTTATCGATTTTAGAAAGAGAGTTCAACGAAAAACAAACGTCAAACGTAAAAAAAACACACCATATTTTAAATATATAAAAAAAACATTTAAAGTGCCACTAGAGGCCTCTAGGGGCGTAGCCGCTAGTAGTATATAAAGTAACAAGCTCTTTTTGTCTGTATCGAAGGATCTCGCTAACCACTGAACCGATATTGTCCTCCTTTACATTGAAGCTACTTATAGGTCTCGAGATGGTTTTAGGCTATTTTATTTTTATAAAAGTCTGGGTAGGAATGGTTTTAGTCTATTTTTCTGACCTTTCATATTCCTTAGAGCCCCCAGATGCTAGGGACGCAGTCGCTAGTGTACTTAACAAAATATCTATTTACCTTGATATACTCGTCAATCATTTTCTTTTCAAGATCATTGGAAGCATGTTTTGCTGCCTCGATAAGGTTCTCATTGACCTTTTTAAGCAGAGCTTCATAATCACCAGTTGTTACCTTAAAAACGAATTGTGTACAAACAATTTGGCAAAAAAGTTTATTATTTTTTTTAAAGCGAAGCTGCTCTATAACTCACTTTGTCTATCCGTCAGTCAGTCAGTGGTAACGCTACGGGAAAAATATTATTTTCTTAGCTCTTTTTAAGACAACTGATATTTTCAATGAAGATTTCCATAACCTGTATGTACATTGTACGTTTCTAATTTATACATTGTTTTTTTCGTCTGTATCTTGTTCATATTTCAAAAGACAGAAGACAAAAATACTTATTTTTGAAAAGCTTCGTGAAATTCAGGTTCTCGCACCAACATTTCAGACTATATAAAATATAAAACAGAAAAGACGAACAGAGAGCTTTAACAGTAAAAACATTTTAATTTACCTTAAAATTACAATTTTCAAATATTTCCTCAGACAGAACGCTTTTATCCACAGCTGCGTTTCTAATCTCATACTGAGTTGTTCCAGTTTCACCAATTGTTTTCATCACACGAGTATTCCAACCTTAAACAAGAACGGTTACGAGAAAAGATTTTGGAACAAATATGAGAAATATAGTTCTATAAATCAAGTCTATACCTAACAGGACAAGAAAGCACAAAATTAAAAAATTCATATTGAACAGATTCTGTTAACAAGAGAAAATTAAAATGGAAAAGACACTCCAAAGAAATAAGATACAGGTAGAAAAGAAAGAAGAAGGAAAAAAATGAATCACATTCACCAATAATATAATAATATAATGAAACAAATAACTCCACATTTTTTAATCAGCAGAATATAAAAGCGCTAAAAATGTAGGCTACAAGATGCCTGAAAGTTTAGAAACATAATTACCTTCAATATTCTTGTATTTCAGAAATCTGTTTACAATATCAGAGTCTTGACTATTACAGTTTGCAGAGAAATACTTGGTTATTCCTTCATCTCCTAGCCCTAGCTGTTTCTCCCTA
This sequence comes from Acartia tonsa, assembly GCA_900241095.1. NCBI lineage: Eukaryota > Metazoa > Arthropoda > Copepoda > Calanoida > Acartiidae > Acartia > Acartia tonsa. The sequence continues at coordinate 8,529 of LS049822.1, read as the reverse complement.
GAAATAAAATGTTGTTTCAAAATAAAACGGGTATTTTCGGTTTTGTGACGTCGTATTTTATTTTGTTTATTTGATAGGTTATTTTAGGTTAGATAAATGTTAATGATTGTCCCGCAGGGGCTAGAAATAGGAGAAAAGCTACTGTGAAAATACGACGAAGCGCCCCCTAAGAGGAGATGTCACGAAACCGATAATCCCAATAAATCTGATAAATTTGAAATTATGAATCTTTTAATTGTAAGGTTTTAAGCCTTCAACGTTCATGCAGGTAAAAAATTTAAACAGCATATCTTACTTGTCAGAGAGGGAATACATTGGTCCTTTCACTCTTGTCCAAACATCCTTTAAGCCTAATAAAAGCATTCAACTATAAATTCCTAAATCTGGATGTGTGTCCAGCAAGATCTTAAAACCGTCTCGCATGATTGGTTTGCACACCATAAGGAAGCTTTATATTGATATTTTTTCAGGTTATTTGGTTGACCCACAAAGAAAATAATAAATATATAGAAATACTCTTAATACAAGCATATATCTATATCCTATAAACGCGCCAACTAACCCCACCCCACCAAGGATGGAAAATACCATAACATCAAAATAGATAAGTAAACAGGCGTACTTGAAAATGTAACATTCAATTTATCATTTTAAGTCGAATGAATTCCTATATTGTTCATGGCAGCTTGACTGGCTAGTACAATCTTTTCAAATGCATTCTCTGATAGATTGGGAACAAACTTGGAATCTCCAAATCCAAGATAGTTACCCCAGTTCCCGTAAATGCCTTAATCAAACAAATATTAAGCAAATTGAGTTGCGGTTTTATGCTAGTTTAAAAAGTGAAATATATGCAAGGTATGTAGTTTCTTTAAAAGCATAAACCAAAAAATATTAAAACTAAAAAAAGCCATACCTAACACTCATGGACGCAATGAAAAGTAAATAAAGAATACTTAAAATAAATTTATTTCTGACAATAATCTGTATGAGCTCTAATTTTACACCATTCATATATTATAATTTTTAAGACAAAATATATAATATTGATTTTCTGCGTGTAGGTGTCAGAAACTTTATTTTTATTTTGACTGGATATTAAGTTAAGAACATGATAATATTTTATTCAGATAGAACAGAAAAGTTTTCTTCTTTAAACATGTTAATTAAAAGTATCTCAAAAAGTTTTTTTTCTTTTCATAAAATTACCTGAAGCGTAAACAAGGTAGGCATTGAACTCAGTGTCCGTGACACCCGCAGCCAAGGACTTGTCCTTCAGGCTTGCTATGGGTTCTCCACAATTGAGTGCATGAATCAACCTAAAAATCACAATTAATGATTGTGAATCATTAACAACAAATTAGCTAGGGAATATCCACAGTCGCTCAACAAATGTAAAAAAATAGAAGGGGGTTATAGAAGAGAACCAAATCGGTCCAATGGTTACCGAGGTCTTAAACTTCACACAGGCATGCATCCTGTACCTATTATTTAAGATAAAGAATGATCAACATCATTGCTAAATATCTCCTCTTTGTAGAGCGTAGGCCACGCACAATGGTTCTCTTATCTTCTTTGGATTGGGCACGACTTGAGGCATCCAAACACAAAGAGTAATATACCTGAAAATATCCGGAGATTCTGGACTGGTCTGAAACAGGATAATAAGACCACCATACCAGGAGGCTTGCCCAAGATAATGTGTGTATAAAGCTTCCTTAGTATTAAATGCATATATAATATTCCTTTAGGTTAGTTTTTAATTTGAGAGATTTAATGTTAAGCTATTGGGTTACAAACTTTTAATGAGTCTGTTGTCTGTGGTCTAGAGCCATTTTGGTCATGTGAATTAGTCCATTATTGGAATTTTGTCATGTGTATTGGTTTAATAATTGAAGCCTTAGCTGGGAATGGAAATAAATAATTCCTATTTTAAAACCAAAGCATTCCCCATACTCAATCCACGCCACTAGCCTAATATTTAAGCTACCGAATTGTTTAACACTGTTCGATCTAATAATCTTTATATTACAGGTTCAAAATAAAATAAATAAGAAGTTTTGGCTATAATATATGCATGTTTTTTGCTGCCTGTGTACTGAGTTCATTGAAAGCCTGTTCTACCTCCAGCCTCTCAAACGGCTGCTCATTAGGCAGAACAAATGCACTGCCATCGCCTGAATCATTTTGGTGCACCATTCTGAAATTTAATTAATAAAAATCATAATCCCATCTAAGGGTGTTTTAATACAATGAATCTTAGTAAACAACAAAACAAAGATCCATAAAAGCAAAGCCTGGAAACAAAACTGCTTAAATAAAGGATACCTTAAAAAACATACTTATATCCTCAGGACTTTATTATAGAGGTGCTTCACTTATAACATTATACTTGATAAATATTTCACATAAAAATTGTTGTCAAAAATCAAAATTAATGCCTAAATTAGCGATTAGAGCTATATGATAGACATACGAAAAAAGTAAATTATCCATATTTAGTAAATGTTGATAATAAAGCAGTTATTAGATACTTAACAGCAAAATCCAACCATCTATCTGTAAAAACAGCCAAGAAATCTAAATTTCATTTTGGAAGATTGATGTCCTATTAGAACGATGTGCCTTTTAGAGAAGGTAGATGCTTATTGGCCGATCAGTTTTATATCATATTCCCATTGCAGCGGTTAGAGAAATCATCACAAAAAATTATCTGTTTGTCTTTAAAAATAGCCGAGAAATCCACATAGCGCTATGAATTTGCAGACCGACAAAGTGAGTTGTAGAGAAACTGTGCTTTTATTAATGTAACAAATGAATTTCCTCACCATAAAAATGTCAATTTGAAAAGAAACAAACACAAAATTAACTAATTTCTTATCAGTTGTTCTCTTCTAAAGCTTAATTTCACAATGCTTTTCAATAAAATCATAAATATATTTCACGGATACATGAAATTAACAGGAATCCCACGGGATACGACAATAAAAGATAAGTTAGTTTTCACCCCAAATTGATCTTTATAAAAAAATACATTCTGTACATAGATTAAAAATATTGATGGAAAAGATATGACACTGAAGGTTCTTACAATCCAATCAAGTTTAATTAAAATTTCTGTCATATGTCCCCTGCCTCCCTGGAAATATCTATGCAGCGCTGTGATTGGCTGAAATTTTGGCGCGCCCCGATCTAAAATGATTTAAAGATCAAGCTCTTATCTCTTTTCATGGGTGTATATTCTGCAAATTTGACCCTGCTAAGAAAAATAAAGAAATATGTGGTTGGGGGAAAAAATGTAAAAATTAAGATAAATGAAAGCATTTTTTTCCATTTTTCCCTCCTATTTGGTGAAAAAAACTAAAGGAATTTGTGGGAGATAGTATGAATAATATAAAGAGTTTTGAAAATATTTTTCTATTCTATCCCCATTCCCCTTCCTTGCTGGAAAAAAACTTGGAATGGGGGGGGGGGAATAAAAAAAAAATTGGAACAGGGGAAAAAAATGAATCTTGTGCAGAATATACACCCCCGTCTCTTTCACAAACCTCAATGTATAAACAAAATCTACTAAAACAAGAAATGTAACTGCTTTCAAACTTAAATGACTCGACATATTTTTTATTATAAAAAGAATATCAGCTGCTGTTTTTTTATGCAAAAAAAAGACGTTCTAATAACACAAAAATTCAAATGTAGCTTAGAAAACATTGGAAAACAAGGAGAAATGTGTCCACTCTATAAAAATTGCGAAGCTAATTCATTTTAAACAAAGTGTATTTTACTTATACAAGCGATGCGCCTCTAGCATCTTGAGGGTAAGGGAAGAAAAATAACCTAAAACCATCCCAGGTTCCTTAAAATGGAAAACCCAATCGGTTCGATAGTTATAGAAATCTTAAGCTACAGACATAAAAAAATTCTTACTACTTTATATTTTAGGATTAGTCCTTTGCAAAGATTTACAAGGATATTACGTTTAAGAAAAAAGAAAACTCTAATCTAAAGTTTTAAAACTTTTATATGTTTTATTTAAAGTCGATGGAATAATATATCCAATAATATCGAATGGCTACTGTACTAACATTGAAATATAATAAATATGGCCAACCAAATACTAGACACATACACCCTTTCATTGTAACATTTTCATATTTGAAAATCTGAAACAATAATTCAAAACAATAAATGGGTCACCTAAGCAAATTCTTAAAACATTTAAGAATCGACTACAAAAAAAATAAAACAATACATTATTTTAAAAATTTATTTGCTTTCTGCAAAGCAAAGGAACAAAACAAAGCTATTCAAGACTATTTTATATTTGTGTATAACTTATTATCATATTCTTATTATTGTTAATCATAATTTAGATAAATCAATATATAAACATTTCTAATTGACTTAAAAATCAGCAAAATATAACCATAATTACATAAATAAAGACAAATATAACATTAACCAAGCAATGTCCAAAAAGCAACAGAAATTTTGATGCAATTGAAGTTTTAATAAAGATATTACGAATAGAATGTTTTTAATGAAAATTATTTTTGTAAGAGCATTTTAGATATTACAAGCTAAAACAAAACTTAATTATTTCTTTGACAAAATGTAGGTATTAAAATTATTTTCAGAAATCAGTTGTATAATTATTACATAATTGCATATGAATATTGAAACAAATGTAGGTGTTATAGTATTTAAGACAAGGATAAAAATTTTAAAAAATATAAGGTTACTTAGCGTTTTACGATTTTTGTTGACAAATATGATTTTAATTTTTATTGTTGTTTAAAATGTACCAAAAGAAATTCAGAATTTGTATCCATGTCTTTTTTATAAACTATTCTAGTTAAAAGTAAGGTTAATTATTAATATATTGGACAGCTTATAAAGAATATAAAAGGCTGCAGTATAAAAGTACAAGTTAAAGTGAGATTAAATGGGAATTAGGTTAAAAAATCAACCAATTTTTAATTATTTAGTATTAGAAAAATCTAAGATTGATATAATAGCAATTACTAAAACTTTGATATTATTACTTGTTAATCTAAAGCTATGAAAATATTAGCATATAAAATTATTAATAATGCATAATAAATATAACTAAATTAAACAAACAACACAATAATAAGCAAAGTCTTTACAAAAGCAAAGTTTAAAATTGTTGTCCCAGTTTTACCCGAATTTTTTAGTAGCGCAGCTTCTCTATATAAAGAGAAAGTTTGTTCGTCCGAAGAAATTAGCTCACATTTTACCAAATAAAAGTTAACTTTTCTTTTTATCATCGAAGCTATTTTTAAATTCAAATGCTGCTCTACTTTTGGACATAATTGTTCTGCTAAAAAAAAAGAAATGGGACAACTTAATTCGGACATAAATAGATCATTTAATGTCTTGTTTAAAATTACATTAGAGGCAATGGTAGGTAATCTAAAAAACAATGTTAAAATATCAGCAAAACACAATGACAAGTTTTATCAAAAATTAACTAAATATTTTGGATAATACTTTGTAAAACGTTACCTAGCCATAATTTTCTATCATTATTTTAAGATTACCTACCTATCACCGTTCCTAGTATATTAAGGTACAATTTGGCGGGATATGACGTGATAGTAGATATTCATTGTCGGGTTGCTTATATATTAAGAAAAATGGTACATTTTCAAAAGTCTTCAACTAAGAATTACTTTTTAAACAGGACTAAATGGGAATAAAATTGAGGTTTAAACAGTTTATGCCAATTTTTTTTAATTATCACAATTAAATTTTGTGAAAAGACAGCAAAAATCTAATTTTTTTCTAGCGAAATCTAGATTAACCCTTGAATTATAAATAAAATATACAATTTACAAGTTAAACTACAAAATAAAAGCCTTAATTTATAAATTCCTTGTTTATACATAATCTTCATGACTAGGATTTTTAATTTGTTTAGTCTTTGAAATAAACTGTTTATTGTATAATATTATATAAATGTAAAAACATAAAAGTATTCCATTGGGTTAGGATTTAAATATTATATATTTTATGTAACATTACCATTTTTACAGTAAGGTTACCTAATTTAAAATTTTCTTTCAATGCATTTATTTTTAATTTAATTTTAATTGCTTGATTAAAATCCTAAGTCATATATACACTGTAAATTATTATTTGGATTAAGTCTAAAATAAGATGGAGGGTAAAAATTCTCTAAATTGCAGAATAATCACCTTTCATGTTATTTCTGACCTGACCCCATTATTAATTCTATACATAGGCCATAGGTAGGTATAATCATTCTTATAAAAACAAAATGATCGAAAATATTCAAGATTAACTTTCACAACAAATTGAAAAGTAAAGTAAGGAAGACAGAATCTAAAATTTAACTTTTTGGTTTGAAAAAAATCACAATATAAATTAAATAGCGCGATTTTTAAAATATGTTTAAACTATCACAAAGCTGCATAAGAATAGAAATAATGAAATAGCAATCAGCATATTTACAAGTACCGCTAAAGGATAAAATATAATTGGAAGCTAATTTTAATTTTAATTAAGTACACATTTTTCTTTCCAATTTGTTGTGTTGTATGTTACAAAAATTAAGAAAATCAGATAGTTAACACCAATTTCAATTGCCTTACATGATATCCCCTAAACAGTTATAGCATCTTGTTCTGCTTTATTTGCGCATTTAAACAGCTGAATTAAAAAAGAACTCCAAACAGAAAAGTTAAGCCATCCCTAGCTTTGTCCATCCCCGTCCGACAAATCACCGCAATTTTGAACATCATTCCCGCCAAGGGAACCGCCGCACGTGGCAATAGACGCCTCACCGCCATCTGATATGTTATCCGCTTCCTGCTCCGCTACAATCGCTGCCGACAGTTCTTTGCTTCGTCGCGCTGGTAGTGTGGCGTATTTAGCAGTATTGCGGGCAAAATTTGTGGCGGCTTTTGTGGCAGCGGCCGCTGTAGAAGTAACCGCTGTCGTGGCGGTTGTTGTTGAAGGCGTTAATGTGGCAGACTTCAGTTTGTCCTTCAGGGTTGCGCTATTTGGTTGTGTCCTGAAAGAAAAGTAATGTACATGAAATTAAAACAAGGAAACTTAGGTTCTTTTAAACTTAATGAATGATTTAAAGTTCTTCAACAATCAAAGACACAATGGATTCAATACTTAAAACGTCGGTAGGAACTCTTCTGTTTCTTAGGTAGCTGCATTAGGTACTTAAAATTTAATATAAGAAATCCTATAGACCATATGATCTAAAATGCTTTTGATTAATAAAGACCAACCTTGGTTTGCTTGTGGGAGCACAGCGTGTCTCATTCTTTGTCTTGTACACAAAATCCGGCATTCTGTAAGCCCAATGGTCTGTTGAACTGCTTGATGAGCTGCTGGAGCTGCTAGAACTGCTGCTTGCACTGCTACCCCCTGCACTGTTTAAACTTCGCTTCTGATAGAACAGGATGTATGCGTCCTGAAAAGTAGAAATTATTGTTTTCAAGACTTAGGTATAGTGCTAATAAATATATGATTCAAAAATGTTTTTGAATAGACTAGTGAATTCATATATTCAATCATAGGATGTTTAAGAATATATTTAATTGGAACTCTACGTCTTGATATTAGATATATAATTTACCATCAGATGCAACAGTTCAAAACCGGAGAGCATACTCGTTATTATCTAACCAAAGCATAAGAGGTGTCGAACTTTTATTCACCCTAATAGTCTGAACCGAATAGAAATGCGTAGGGGTATATTCATGCTGAAGTCATCCCTGTGACTCGAACCATATTCTACACCAACTATAACTGTAAACAAGTCCACTATCAGTATCCAACTACCCACTTATGTAGTAAGAAATGAAATTAGACTACTGTTCCTTCAATTGAAAAGATTTTATTATCATTATAGAATTACCTTTGTAACTACTTCAGCCTCAGTAATCTGTTTGGTGTGTACATCATCAAAACTATACCATTGTCCATCTGTTGGATTCTTACAAACAGCTGTGTAGTGACCACCTACAATATAAACAACATTAGTTTTTTGCGCATTTTATGGCATAAGAAACATAAAAATCTACAACGAATCCATAAATCATAAAATTATTTCTTTATTTCTTTAGAATGCATAGGTAATAAAGGTTTACGTTAAAAAATCCACAAAATAAAATAAATTACCTAGCATGTCAGACCCATGATGGTTGCAAACAGAGTACAGCTCGTAAATAGTATCATCTCTGTCGTACCCGCGGTACCGTTTAGGATGTTTCCATGGGGAAAAGGCACTTAATACCTACAATCATATAATAAAATTAGATTTAAGTTTTTACTTTTAGAAGAATAATATGTATTGATGGGACAATAAAAAAACCCAGAGAATTGGGTAGATAATAATACCAGCTTCAGTCTTACTAGAGCTTTATTGGTTTAAAGACTGTACCCCTCAGCGGGGGGGGGGGGGGGGGGGGGGGGGGGGGGGGGCGGGGGGGGGGGGGGGGGGGGGGGGGGGGGGGGGGGGGGGGG
>LS049821.1:26170-37370 GCA_900241095.1 Acartia tonsa | reverse complement strand
TTTTTTATTCAATTTGCTTTAAGATTAATTTAGTAATATTAATGTCAAGTTTATACTTTTATGATACTTTAAAACAGATTCATAGTTAAAAACTTCACATAGAAACTTGATTGAAGGATTTAGATTTTTACCAGATTTTTTAACAACTATTAGTCATAAAAAATTCACCTGTAAGTTTTTACAATTGTTTTTATATAATTTTTTCATGTGATAGGGCTGAATAGAATTGTTTGAATTCTTATTTTCTTGTAAAAGATATTTTACTTATTTTTACTAACATGTAAGAATTGCTTCTTCAGGAGGCTTACAAACTTAGTAGTTCATTATACTTTATACCAAAGTAACAGGATTTCTCTTAATGACTGTCTGTCTGTTTGTCCGCTAGACTGATATGCCTTGTAAATTAATCTTAAGAGTAAAAGCCAAACGGACATACTTAAATTGTAGAAAACTTTTTAAATTCCTTGCATAGTTAGGTCTACATTTGTTTTTAATTTATCACTTAAACAACTTATTGTAATTGCATTTTTGATTAAATTTTGCAAAAATGTACTAATAAGTGTTTTTTTTATGCAATTTCTTTTGGAAGGTGATTGGTTCGAATCTTGGCTTAATCTGCGTCATCAATAAAGACGTTAAAATTTGTACTTTTGTTGATATGTCATCTGCTCGACATAAATGGTAATAGTTGGAGAATGCCTTGGCCAAGAAAAAGCACAATTCAATATCATGCACGGCTAAGACTTTTAGACAAAAGGTTGTGCAATCGAAAGGTTGGCTTTCTGCAATAGTTGGGATGCCAGTGGCTTGGGACCTACTTTAAAGTTCTGGCTCTTTGTTGTAGATAAATTAGGAATTTAAAAGAAACGTTACAATTTCAATCTTTAAATCAATTCTTTTTCAAATGACAGAGAAATAAAAAAGCACAGACAACTGATTAGAGAAATTTAAATTCCTTTTTGCATGACACTATTTAGTCTCAAATTTCATGCCTCATTGGACAACGAAAAGTATTCTTAAATTTAATCGTGTTTGAAAAAACAAACAAATAGATTACATAACACATTAAAAGCAAGCTTCTTAATAATATTTGACCGTCTGTCCATCAGATTCTGTATGGGAGCGTGGTTATTTCTGATCCAAGTAAAGAGATATATTTTAAAATTTCTTTGAATTCATATGATTTCAAACTTTCCTGTAAAGCTGCTTTTCAGAAAACTGTATATAATAAAAAAATTATATTAAATAAACATATTTATTATTAAAAAAAGTAAATTTTTAAATACCAATTTAAAGTTTCTGGATTCTGTAATAACTTTATTTTTTTTACAATTCTACTTTAAGAATATTGGTTCCCATCTTAATGTACTATTTCATTGGCTTAGTCAGTTTAGTTTGCGTTAGACACACCTATTGTACATACAAAAAAAAAAGATTTTTATTTCAATTTTTAAAGTGAGTTATGCTAAAAATCAATGTGAATAACAATTACAATTATACAAACAATATTTATAAAAGTACAGTAATCAAATACAAATTTAAAGTTCAAGTGAAAAAAGTTAAGAAAAGGGAATTTAATATTGTTTATATTTATGTGTTCTCAACATGAAAACCATGCTAATAAGTAAATAAGGAACATTTAAATACTAGTTTGTATTAAAAGTAAATTTAACTATTAATATTGATGCTTAATTCAAATTGTCTTTTTTACTTAAATCTCTTTTTATAAATTTCCCTAGATATATAAATAATCTAAGGGTACCCGTTACTAAACAGGAATAATCTAGTTAGGCGCATTGACTCATATAAAATATCTTAAGACTAAAGTCAGTTGCGTAAAGATTTTTAGCTAGTGATAAATGGTTGGAAAATTGTAAACATAAAATTGTCGGGAGAAAGCAATTCAAATATTTTTTTCCTAACACAATTACACAGGCAATAAGATTAATTTAGAGAAACTCTTATAAAACATTTTTACTACAAGTATGTTTTATTAAATACCCATAAAAAGTTATATAAAGTATAATATGAAAGATAAGGTATTGCCGCCTTTTACTACTAAAAAGATAACAATTCTATTGATCAGTCAAAATTTTGGAACTACAACATATTAGTCATCTTTACATATAGTTGTAATCAATATTCTACTTTCTAAACACAATTTTGTCAGATTCCTTTACCTAAGACTAAGATCTGGATTTATTAATTGGTATATTAAAAGGTATAACTGAAAATAGTGTTTAACTATTATATTAACTATGAATAAAGGCCATTTTAAAATTGAAATTAGTCAATCTACATACAATCTTAACATAAATTGTAAATGTGTTTGTTAAATTGTTCTAAAAGTTAAAAAAAATGTATATTTAAAGAAAATAAAATGTGAAATGAAGAGAAAAATAAAGCAGTTATAAAAATGTGAAAGAGCACTCATCCTTGTGAAAACAATAACAAAAACAATCCCTACATAACAATCCTTAAATGATTTTGAAGGAGGCTTTTTGTTGGGTTCAAAAATGTATTGCATAAATAAATATAGAAAAAATTGTGAAAATAGTTGATTTGGACAATTTTTAGTTTAAGCAATGAAAAAATATGTTAAGGGGTCACTCCATCCAGACAGAGGAAGTGCAAGTCTTAGAGACAAGTGCAGCTTTTCCATCTACTGGCAGTGATACTGATCATTATATAGATACCAATCATCCAGTAGATTATAATCATGTTAATACACCTGTTAAAAACAATATTGAACAGAATTGCATTAATAATGATGGTATTTTAGAAACTAGTTTTGATTACATCGAAAATATTAATGATAAAGATGATCCTTTATCTAATGATCCATTAGAAGAAGAAACAGGTCAGAATGAGGAGTCCCTTTTTATTAATTCAGCTGCTGTGTATCATAGAAAGCATAAGCAAAGTATTGAACAAGGAGAATCTTCTACTGGTTGTTGTAATAATAATGAAGGAAAAGAACAAAATGGTAAGAGCTGCTTTAACTTTTTTTTAAAAATGGTAACAAGATATTTAGAAGGTTTAAACTAATAATTTATCATACAGGGGCCATGATTCATCAAATCAATTCAATTTAAAAAATCGAAAATTTGAAGTAACCTAAGGGAAGTGTGTAAGAAGGGAAGAAATATTAGAAGTGGGCTGGAGGAACTTTTTACTTAGAATGGTTTGGCTTGTCCCTGAATATTATTCTGTCACTGATAGCTTTAAAAATTTAAATAGTATTAATATTTTTGTAAGCTTTCGCTGGCTTATTTGTAATGAAACATTTTTGGCATATTCTATGAAAATGTAGATCAATGGAAAACAGAATAAAATTGGCATTAAGATCTTTATCTTTTTATTTCAAACTTTATTTAAAAGCTATCTAACTCTTTTAGTATTCTTTTCTTTTGATTGATGTTTAGAATTGATACTTCTAAATTTGGATTACTTAAATATTTATATCAAAAGCTTTTAAAATGTTGTTTGAGAAAGAAATTTTTAGCTTTGTTTTAGTTTTAAAAAGGATATGTATTCCATAATTTGTTTATACTGGGTCTAAAATAAACAAACACAGCACATTCCATTCTCTTTATATACAACATTAGGGATTGGGATAAGTTATTTATCACATCGTATAATAATCAGCTTTCCGCGGATATTAAAATAAAAAATTATAAGATTAAAACTAGTTTTGTAAGCACTGAGTAGCCAAAGGCCATTATGGGTATGAATTTTATGATTTTTATTTGAATTTTTATGGAAAATTATCTGAAATACAATGCTATACATGATTTTTCAATATGCCTGAGAACCGGTTCTAATCAAACAGATTTTTATCGGTTTCGAAGCCTTACTGGGAAAGTATTTCTAAAAAAATGTGTTTAAATTAAGACACAGATTTATATTCTTTTTTTTGTGGAAATTTTATTTAAAGGGATTGAGATCACCTGGAACAAGCAAATAATTCAAATGCCTTTAGATTTACAAATGTGTCTTCCATTCGCTGGCTTATAATTTCGGGTACTTCAAACCATCAGTATCCAAACTTTTCCACCAAAACCTAATTTTAATCTATAGGAGGGTAATATTATTTATCATCCTTGGGATGTCTTATCCATTAAGATATCTGGTTGAGAAAGTCTACTTTGCTTACTTGATTTTTAAATATTTCATTATTGCTTGAAAGATATGAAAATTTGTATGTCTATCTGTTCTAATGATATTTATTTATGCTTTTTCCTATCCTAATATTTTAAAAGAATTTTCTTGTCCACTCAAGCTATTTATTAAAAAAAATTTCTTTTGTCGTTTTAAAAAGTTATTTTATTATCTGTCGAAGGAGAAGGCAGGCGGCAGAATAATAACCTAAGACCAACATGCCTATTCAAATAACAAAAAATAGCTTAAAACCAACCTGGATCCCATGAAAAGATTTCCTTAAATGGAGAACTCCGTTGGTTCAGAATTTATATTTTTCGTATAAAATGACCTTTATACCATTACTTACATGAAGACGTATAAAATAATGTATAGATTGGATGCGCTGAAGTTGTAGGAATCTTCACCAAAACCTTCAGCTTTATCCTATTACGTAAAGTAGTAAGCTTTTTTTGTCTGTAGCGAAGGATCTTGCAGTGAAGATTCTTAAGGGTCCCAGGATGGTTTTAGGCCATTTCATTTTTTTAAATAAAAATTATGGATTGGTCTTGGTATTTTTCTGCACCTCCATATCCCTCCGAATATAGGGCCCCAAGATGCCAGGGGCGCAGCCGTTAATATCTATAATAGAAGCTTTTACTACAGACAGAGGACATATTAGGAGTAACTTTGCTACAAAAAAATTCTTTGACAATTTGTCAAGATATCTTTTTACGATAAAATGTGTAGATAAGCTTGATAAACAATAATACCCTTGTTGATCATAAGCCAAGCAAGTCTACATTTTAGCTACTCGAGTATCTTAATGCTATTCTTGTTATGAACACCACAATGTACTTCTTGCTTGGCCCCTAGACTCTAGGGTAAGGCGGAGACGTAATAAACTAAAACCACCCCAATACATATATAATGCTTTCCTGAAAAGTACAGACAATTAGAAATGCATTTTCCGAGATCTTTAGTTTCACTTAAAAAACATCGTTTCTTTAAATAATAGGATATTAGAATTTGACAGTCAGTCTGTCCGTCTGTAAATTCGATTTTCCCTTTACTTTTTTGTATTTCCTTAATTTTAAGGGATTTATTAAAATTACAGTGTCAGTCAAATTAATTGATTTCTAGTCGCTTTATCTTTTATAACTTTTATATTTTAAGTTTCAATAAATCAAAATACATGAGTTGTGCTTATTATGGCCAGTATTGCTCTTGGTTTTATTTGCAATTCATTTCTTAGGTGCGCATAATCCTGCATATGCACTTAATTATCCGTATAAAGTAAAAGTTCTTCAAATTTTGCAGCTTTTACTCATAATAATTTTTTTCAGAAAAAGACAATTTTACACTTTTGAAAGATTTTTTTGCTTAGGTATAGGATATGTTTTCCCTACTACATTTATATGATTATGTCTTTTTATCAAAATTATTATAGTTGATCTTAAGCTTAAGCTTAATATGAAGAAGCACATTAAAAAGTTGATAAAGAAGAAAATATTTTTATCAAGTTACGCACCGCGCCGCTTCCTATAAACCTTCCCCTATGTATATGACACATCTATTTCCTCCCTGCATATTTCGCGCCATTTTTTATTCCCCCTTTTCCCCCACCCTTACATACGCACGCACTCTCATGCACTCATCATCAAGGTAGAAAAATATTTTGTTACACCCCCCCCACCACTCCCAGACCTTCTTCCGTTTAAATTCTATAAACTGGGGTGGAAATAAACTGTAGATTTAGATTTTATCTTAAAAACTTAAAATCTTTAAATTACATTAATATCATAGTACAATATTTCAAAAAGAAATGAAAGTTTTACATTTTTTTAGAAAGTCAAAGTAAGCCCTTAAAATAGAAAATGAATATAAGTGCTTGAAATAAAATATGTTGCAATTGTAAGAAGTTGTGTGTATAGTATATATGGCTTAATGCTTAGCCCGTCTGTATCAAACTGCCTAGACGTACCTTCCCCTTTCTTTCCGTTACTTATAGCAGACGAACTAAGTAAGCCGTGTGTGTCACTCACGACTGACTTAAGGCTCAGTAATATACTACTATACTAATAATATTGCAATATTTATAATTGCTACAAAATCATATGTGATATATGTAGTCAAATTTGTTTGTGTTAAGTGTAGTGTGAAAATATGCAAGGAAAAGCCATATTATTCGTGAAATATGATTAAAAATCATATGATATTGTTAAAAATGAGCAAAAGCCAATGAAATATGATCACTTTTTATGGCATTAGTCAGTGAATTCTTGTGAAATTCTTGGTAGAAAACAAACCTGTTTTTCAAATATTTCAATCTAATGTATTTTACCATTTGATTTTTAACTTTAGAGAAATTATGTTAAGAAGTGGTAAAAAGACCAAAATTTAAAAGATGAAAAATTTGTTATTATATTAAGAAGCTATGGCTAAAAGTAAAGGTATACATATACTTTAATTTATATTGGCTAGTAAAAATATTATTTTTAAAGAAATATTTTCTATTTTAATTCTATAAAATGATGTAGGTAATTTTATTTGTATTTGCTACAAACAGAATACCATTTTCTTATCAACAATTCTATTTCCGTTTCACGTAATTCTAACACTGAAAAATTATAGTTAAATGCTCATATAGCCTCTTGGGACTTAGTTCTAATTAGAGGGCTCAACTCCTATTTTTCCCTCCTGACAAAACCCTCTGCACACCCCTGATTATATTTTTTATTAAAATAATAATTAGAAACAAAAATAAGATTAATAAAAATCCGTTATTTTTTTCTGAAAATAAAATCCTCGGGGCTTTCCATTTATTCATCTTTTTGATAAAACAATAAGAAACAAATATGAATTTATTAATAATAAATAATCATAGAGAAGTCACATTGGTCCAAAATATTCTTATGATAAGAATTTTTTGATTTAAAAAAATCTTTTTTTATTTTTCAAAGTTAGTATTAAAAAAGCTTTCTAGATCAAAAGCAAGCAATTAGGATAATTATCTCAATAAAAGTCACAGGATGTCTTTTTTTTTGTGTGTGTCTGTTTATCTTAATATTCCCCACCTTAAGTGCCCCTAGAAGCCTCTAGGGGCGTAACTGCTAAAAAAAATAAATATAAGAACAATTGACAAATAAAAAACTGCTGTGACAGAAATATGAAGAATTAATCCTGTGTACAGTTTAGTGTTCTATCATGCAACATGCATGCATGGTTCTTATAGTCCTGTCTTTACAGTTCAATCACATGACAGTAGTAGGCATGCTGTGGCGAGATTTATATTATGCTCGTAAGACAGAAATATATCCTTATAAACCAACCTGAAATCTGACATTATCTGAGTTCTATTAAGAAAATGCCACCGGTAGATTTTTTTATGATTCACTTACTTTTGAAATGGATACAATAACCTTTAAGGATTTTAATTAGAAATATCCCAATGAACTTTAGTAGTTTTCAAACATAAATAATCAGAAATATGAAGATAATATACAAGGTCATTCAAAAATATTTTAGGGCCATTTCTAATTGCCTCTAATGTTTGAAAGATTTTAAGAAACAACATAAATATTAACATCTGTGAAATATTATCATAAACTCGAAATTATCAACGATAAGATATTTTAATGAAAAATATATACTTTTGACATGATAATTAAATATGTAGATTCTATAAAAAATCTTCCAAGCAGAAAAATACAAATATATCTAGTGAATAACAGTATTTAAAACTTTATTTTAATATCTATGGGCCCCACCCTTAAAGGCCTTCTGGAGCAATTAAAGGGGAGGGGGGGTGCTCCTCATGTTTTAGGGATGATTTATCAGGGGAGTGTTAAGATGTTCAAGCAGTTAGTAAGATCCTTTTGTACAAATAGACAAACATTTTATGAGGATATTTCAAAAACATACTTCACTTAATAGAAAAATATTATTGGTTTTAGTTTTTTTGTGTAAGATTCTTAATAGAATATTATTGGTTTCAGTTTTTTTTTGTGTAAGATTCTTAATAGAACAAGAGAGTAGAGAAGACATGAAGAAAACATTTAGTTTATGATGTGATACACTCGCTGTAGCATGATTAACAAATATGTATTCTATCAATTATTTTTGGACTACTACAGGTAGATGGGCAACGTAAATGGAATAGATTTTCCAGTATGGCTTCGAAATGGATCAATATCCGCTGGATTAGAACTGGTCCTAAGCCATACTGAAAAATCATGTATCATATGGTATTATATGCAGTTTTCTACGAATATAGAATTATACAATTATCATATCAAAACCAGTTTTGTTGACCCATGTCTTCGGCATCTCTAGATCAAAACTGGTTTTAATTGTAAATTTTTATATCTGCGGAAAGCTGTTTATAATACGATGCGATGAATAACTATTCTTGATTGAATATTTGTATTGTTAATTAACATTTTCCTTAGCTATGTTTTGGATAAAAATAACTTTATTTTGATTCTTTGGAACACGTTTATTAAAATAAAAGTTTCCATATAATGAAGCTATACTAAACTTAAATCTGTACGTCTGTAGGTACAGTTTTTTTCAATTTATGCATGAAATGATTTATTAATGTCGCCATACTTGTTCTTTCTTAGTGCAATATGAATCATTCAATTACTTACAAGTTTAATATGATCTAAATTTACGAGATTAGATAATAATTGAATTGATGCTTACAATATTATTGCAAGTAAATTGCAAGTCACTGCAATTTTTCTGCAACGTTGTACATTGCATTTTGTACTCGCACAAACAGAAAACATCGAAGCTATGATCAATTAGTATAAAAACCTTAGTATTTTCCCTTTTAAAAATCACTGAAAATTGGGAATATGGACTGACCCTTTACCCCCCTAAACAATCAAGTTTTGGCTGCCAAAAAAAGAAGCTTAAACGTCCTTGTGACTGTCATGAAAAGTTGTCAAGTTGCCTCGCTTCACGTGAAAAATGTGCAACAATAAAATTGTTATGATCAATCAGCAAGAGTGTATTCAGGAATGTTTGTCAAAAATATTCTTTAAAAAAATAGGCAAAATTTTTAGACATAATTCGCTAATAGAAAGAATAAAAATCAATTATCAAGATATTATTACCGCCTTAGCCCAAATGTGAATTGCATCAAAAAATGGTTGACCCCCGAGAATTTTTACACCTCTTTTGAGAATGTTTTTCTAGGAGGGGTTAAACACTATAGATCTGTTTCCAAGAGTATAAAAAGGGGTTTTATATTTTAATTATAAGTTTTTTAATGATTATGATTATATACCTATAATATGACTAAGTCTTATGATTACTAATATCTAAGTCGTCATATATGACGTTATTCATTTAAATATCATTTAATGTTAGAAAAAAAATCAAGTTTTACATGATGTAAATAAGTATATGTTGACAATGGATATATAACACGTGGATATTGCGACAGGGGAATTTTGTCAATGCGTTTCTCTTCGGTTAGGGAGGGGATGGGGTATAGTTATATGTGGGGAAGGGATCGTTTTATTAGCCAGCTGGAAGTATCTTTTTATTAGAGTAGGCGAAAATTTGTTGCAATATCCAAGTAATTCTATATCCATTATGTTAACTAAAAATATTTCAAATATGATTAGGTATTATACATATATACAATTTATTTATACATTCTTTCTTGAATTTCAACAATTAGTTTTTTAAATTGGAGTATTGGGGTTAGAAAGGACATTTCATAACAGATTATGTATAGATTTAGGCTTTAATAATTTCTTTTAGTATTTTAGATTCAATACTTTTTTACATCTTTAATTTTTGTATTAAAGCAAGATTTTAAGTTATATTAAAAATGAGGAAATGTTTTTTTGTTAGTAGTAGAAACATTAACATTTATACAAACATTAGGAAGTTTTAGCGATTCCCATGGGGATTAGGTTTTCAATGTTTTTAGGATAAAAAAATGAAATTATTCTAAAAAAATGTTCCAACAAAAATAAAAAAATCTTCAAATGTTTTCAAAAACATCATGAGAAAAAAAATCTTTAAACTAAAATTTAAAAAAAAAAATCTGATAATGTCTATGATAATCTTTCTAGTGCTCCATGTAAAAATATATTTTTACGTCATTACTTTTGTTCATTAAAAATTAACAATGTCATGAAGTAATTTATATCAAATTAGATCCAAGAACCAAATTAAACAATCATTATTTGATCAAGCACAAAAAGTAAATATTACCTAGTGCATAGTTATTTTAAAGGGTTATTATATATTGTATAATTATACTTTTTTTTGGAACCTGTAATTGTACAGTAATAGTACTTCAATTATTTATTAATTAAATGTTGGCTATTTTTAACAAGTGGAAGCGCCTCTAGCTTTTAGTGGAGCACGTCAGACTGGTTTCTATGTAAATTGTAAATGAATAATTCTTCAGGAGGATGGGATTAAAAATGGAAAAAAATACATACAAGAAGGACAGTTATAAAGCTTTCTTAAAAATTGAACATTGACAATCAGGTTCTAAGAGGGGGGGGGGCGGATGTGCCACTTTTTGAAACCAAAAATAAAATGCGCATGATCTCATCCCATAAAAGAGTTACAGCTCTAAAATTCGGCACAGCAGTTGCTTTTGTGGAGAACAATATTGAACTGTGAAGAAATGGCGGCGGAACCGCCACTCCCGCCGAAAGCCGCCGTTCCCCGCCAAAATATTTATGCCTTTTTTTTTTGCCAAATTAGACATTTCTCAATCATCTGAGATAAACTTTTTTTCCCATAAAAATTTCCCTTATATTTTCACGTGACACCTTAGTGTTTTAAACATGTTTTTATGAAAAAAAAAGGTTATCTCAGATGGTCAAAAATTGTCTATTATGGGGAGAAAAGATAAAAAAAATTCGGCGGTTTTTGGCGGGAGCGGCGGTTCCACCGCCGTTCTTTACAGTTCTAAATTGTTCTCCACAAAAGCAACTGCTGTGCCAAATTTTAGAGCTGTAACTCTTTTATGGGCTGAGATCATGCGCGTTTTACTTTTGGTTTCAAAAAGTGGCACATCCGC
>LS049821.1:2621-13217 GCA_900241095.1 Acartia tonsa | reverse complement strand
ATTCTTTCGATGTGCAATTTAATAAGGATTTATGTCGATATATCAGGGATCTAAAGGGATAAGACAATTGCCAAATAGTTCAGACTAATTCATGTACATTCCCAATGTTAATACACAAAATTATCCCCTATGTAGATTACAATTAGTGGTTGTAACGTATAGACACCCAATTCAATAAACCGACCAAATTTATTAAAGATCCCCAAAGTTGTTAAGCCAAAGAATAAGAAAACGTTATTATAAAACTTTGGGGACTTGTGTAACAAAGAGCCCATTTTCCCCTATCTCTCTGCAACTATATGTTTTTTATAGAAATATAAGTGATCGTGGCTTACAAAATATCGACAGTATAACATACTTTGGTTGACATAATAACAACAAGGATGACAACATCCATAAAAGTGAAGCTCTGAAACGGTATGATAGACGAACATTAACTCTTGTGAAGTCAGAACTGAAGATACATATGTTTTGACAAAATTATACGTAAATTTGTTGCGTAAATATAGAATTCTGTTTAAGGACATACTGACATTTGCAGGACTTGATTATAGAGATGCTTCGCTTATAATATTGTACCTTTTTGTAATAGGAATCAGTACTCCAGAAATCAGATCAATCGGACGATTATATCCCATAAAAAATTGTTGTTAAAAATGTTAAAAAACCAACATGTTTAAAATGGACGTACGGACATTTTGGTAACGATTATAGAGTTGCTAAGTTTCTAAATCGTACCTAAATACTACAGAAATCATCATGCAAAGTTTGAAATCGATATGACAATTCAACATGCCTAAATTAACGAAAAAAGCTATCCGTTACGGACGTACGTACGGACCGACCCTTATTATAGAAAAGCTTCGCTTTTAAAATGGTTTTCAAGGAAAATATAATACCATTTTTATTTATTGCAGATAAAAAATTGCTTATTTATTTTTTGACATTTTTGCAATAAGTCTTCAAAAATTATCCTTGTACTTTTTAGCTTTGATATGTTATAAGTAGTTAATTCTGGATGTATTATATAGGTCGGGTGGATATATTCCCTTTATTTTCCATAATTATTTATAAGTATTATTGCCTCATATTAGATTATTTAATAATTAACCTTCCAATTTAAACGTTAAACAAATTTTGCCCTTTAAAGCTTCATAATATTATGTAGGTAATGTTTTAAGATTTAGATTTTTTGTCCATTTGTAATTATTTTTCGTTAAAAAGGGAAAAGTAAGGAGTTAATTCAATTAAGTTTTATAGTTTGGTAATAACAGAAATCTTAAGGAATAAGACGATTACTTAATTTCTAGATTAAAATTATTGGTTGACAAGTTGGAAAACTTCCAGTTCTAACCCACCTATCGATATTTATTGAAGTACCCAAAGTTTAAAGTCCTCAAATGAAAGAACATGTAAAAACTTTTGGTACCTGAATAATTTACAGTCCAATGATTTGAACTTATTTATTTTATATTTTATTATAAATTTTTTTAAAACGACTTATTATTTTTTGTGAAGGTGGGCGATGTCATCAGAATCGATAATAACAGTTTTATCGCGGCCGACATCCTCCTATTGTCGTCCTTTAACCCGAACGGACTGTGCTACATCGAGACGGCGGAGTTGGACGGTGAAACAAATCTTAAGGTAGGAAATTGCCAGCTTATACCAAAAACGAAATTAATAAAAAAAATCACGAAATGTATACATGTTTTCAGCTGTCGTTTGGGATCAACACATAATAGAAATGACGACCTTATTTAGATAGTAAATAATTCCTTAAAAAAGTTTATTTCTTGTAAATAGGTATATTTATTATAAGTATTTCCAGTATGGCTTTGAAACCGATTGACATCCGCTGGATTGGAACCGGTTCTCAGCCATACTGAAAAATCATGTATTGCGTCGTTTTACGCACAATTTACCACGAATATTAAAATAAAATTAATACCTATCAGTTTTATTTTTATATTTGAGAAATAACTATTATACATATTATTTCTGTAGATTGTTCGTTATCTCCATACATTTTTGAAGTTTTTTCCCCAAGAGGCATTGATTTATGTTTGTTTCAAATTACCTTTTTATCAAGGTGAAGCAGTGCCTTGACGTGACGAACGCCATGGGAGAGGACGAGAAGTCTCTGTGCGAGTTCAATGGTCATGTGGTCTGTGAACCTCCTAACAATAATTTAGGTTTGTACAGTTTTATGTTGGGATTGTAGAATTGCTAGCTATAGAATCTTAATCTAAATTCCCTAAAAATTTTGGTCAAACTCACCGTTTACTCCCCCCCCCCTCCCCATCAATCTTTGAACTTCCTCGTTTTACCCTCGGTAAAGCTTGGACGTAGTAAATACTTCCTACATTTATGTTATTTTCTAGCGGATACTCCCCTAGACTTCTCGGGACACTGAATTGAATGTGGTATGGGGGAAGTCGACACTCATTTTTAATTAGGTATGGTTTAAAAAGATGAAATATTTTTTTTTTTTGAGGGGGGGGGCGGGTGATTTCTCTTGAGATACTCTTCTCTAAGATAGTTATAAACCTTCCCTGGTCATATAAGAAGCTTCATTGTAAATTGAGCCATATCGGTTTAGCGGTTTTAGAGATCCTTTGCTACAGACAAAAAAGTTTACTACTTTATATAATAGGATTATGCAGAAACTTGCTCTCAAAATTCTTAATCTGATATTTTTATTATTTTTTTTGTTTAAAAATGATTCTGTATTAGTTCTCAATAACCTTTTCTTTAAATTATTTGAAAAATTCTTCTCTATTTGTTTACTTGACATTTAAAGAATTATGAAACGGAAGTATATTTAATTTGTGGATGAAAAGTTTAATATCATAAGATTCATTAGTTCTACACTACTTGCCATATTTAATAATATTTTAATAGCGGTTTCCTTCACACAGAATATACCCAGACAATCTTTTTGAAAAGACATACTTTTGATGTTTGTTTTTGGTTAGGTTAGGTTTATTGAAGATTATAAGAGTCCACTAGGAATGCAGTTAATAGATATAGGCCCCCGCATGGTTAGAGCCCACCAAAAAGTCTGCAAATATTTTCTTTAAAAAAATTAATTGAGGTAATGACGAGTTCAAAGGTTTAAAAATATGTTTGAGTGGAAGCCATATTTTTTTAAAGAAAATAATAGACGTAATATTCTCTGCTTTGATTTGTACTTCAGTGACATATTTTTGAGCAATTAAAAATTTTGGTAAGCCTATAAAAGTGATTTAGGACAGTCTGGGATTATTTTAAAAACCACTTTAACATGTAATAATGCCATAAAGGCCATTATATTCCAATTTTATTCTTTGTTTATAATTTTGAAATATTAGTTTTAGGATTACATGTTATTTAATCCTATAGGATCATATATCATTAAAAATATTTTAGTTGGAAACATCATTATCGAAAATTTATCTTTATTAAAAACTTATTTTATTAGCAGTTTTAATATGGCTGAAATGAAAATTTTACAGACTAAGACTAGTAAAGAAAACGGATCATGGAAAGAAAACAAATTGCTGGGTTTCGTCGTATTTTCACAGTAGATTTTATACTATTGCTAAACCCTGCGGGGGGCTCTAAACTAAACTAAAATAACCTATGAAACGGTACTGTGAAAATATGACAAAACCCGCTACTTTGTTTTCTTTCCATGATCCCAGAGAAGTAAATTTTAAATATTGACTAAATGTAAAGAAGAATTACATAGGATCATATAATTCCGAAAAAAAATTTTCCCAGAATTTTGTCAAAGGCTTTGTCACAGTCAGAATTACACTAATTACAATCTTACAAACAGTTTAATTACACCAATCACATGGAAATTTAGTTAACCCACTCATCAATAAAATAAAAATAACCATAGCTGAAAATTGAGGAGCTAGCGTTTCAGCTTTTAAAAAAAAATCTTCCCTTCTTAGAGAAACACTCAAACAACATGATTTTTTATAGAGTTTTCAAAAGTGTACACTGTACATTAAAGTTGAAACATTATTTATAATAAAAATCTATATGTATGTATATTATGCATATATGTAGAAGCAATAAAAAGTTAATTTATTTTATCAATTTGTCTTGATAAATATTGTATTGTGTACTGTGCATAGAAAACACATTATTTATATGTCTAGATTCATTATAAAAAATGTTTTCTCTTTAAAGTTTCTCTTTGACAAACTTTTTTGTGCCTCTTTTGGTCAGGATTCTGTAAAGGTAATTGATGACAAATTGAAACCATCCTAATGAAGATAAACAAAATTATCATCTCCGTAGATTAAAATTATTAGATAAATAGTTTGGACAATAAACTAATAAAATTCATTAAAAGCACCCAAGGTTTTTGACCCAACGAATAATATAACGAGGTTATATATAACTTAGGGTCACAGTGTATTTACAGTCCAATGTCCCCGCCATCCCTCTATTTTTGTACATAAAATCGACTTGTTGATGAAAACTTTAATGATCTTTACAGACTATAATTTGAAATAATCATTTTATTATTCATGTTACAATAACTTTTGGATAATGGAAAGAAAACTAAGTAGCGGGTTTCGTTGTAATTTTATTGTAGCTTTTGATAGGTTATTTTAGGTTTGGTTAGGTAAATGTTAGGCTAGAAATAGTAGAAAAGCTACTTTGATAATACGACGAAACCTGCTACTTCGTTTTCTTTCCATGATCCTAATTTTTTTTTTCAGCCAAGTTTGATGGAACCCTTGAATGGAAAGGATTTAAATATTCACTAGACAATGAAAAAGTTCTTCTTAGAGGCGCTGTTTTAAGGTAGTTTTTTTTATTTAATCTTATGTCCGTCCTTCCCAAAGAATAGACTCTAGAGGCTAGGGACATATCCTTATTATGTAAGTAAAAAAGTGCTTAATTTCCTTTCTTTTTTTTATAAAGAAAACATTATTAGATTTATGCATTTTGTCAAAAATTTACACATTAATTTTACATTGTTGAAATATGATGAAAAATCATTATATTTTGGAGGCTTGTCACTTTAGCAAAGCTTTCACATTGACAGGTTTTAATACTTGAAAATATTTTATTATAAAATATCATATTTGTACATATGTATAATATTGCTATAAAAATAGGAATTAAACTTTAAATTATGTTTTTTTTTTGTAAAGGTTTCTTTTTAATAAACATTAATATGGTAGAATGTCTGTGTCTACTGTATCATAAATCTGGACTGATTTGATTCACACTTACAGGGAAGCTTCTTTTAGGTCCTGGGCATGTTTCTTATCTTTTTCTAAATTAAATTCCAAAACAAAATCTATGCATAATCTCAAAAAAAAAATTCAGTAAAAAATATATTTAAAGTGCTGCCCCTTGAGAATATGGTCGAAGCCACTAGTAAACAAATCAATGATTTACCACATATTTAGTAATATTTAATAACTTTTATTTTGGTTGGGGAAGTTTTAATCTGAAATTATTTCAGCCTAACATAGCATAACTGGTTTTAACCACCTGAACTACTATAGAACTTTCTCTTATTCCCCTTAGAATAATCATAAAACATTTATTTTTAATGACTTAATTGATGATAAATAACCTTATTTAAATATAATAGTGTTATTTATATGTTGTTATATTTTTTTCTTGTTTTAACCAGTTTTTAAACTGCTTACAATGTGGCACAAATTACTATTAAAAAAGAAAGGAATTGCTTAGGAATAGTAAGTTCTTCAAAAAACATTGGCTTTTTAAAATTTTATTACGTTTTTTATTAAACTAATAAAGGCACCTCTTATTCTTTTTAAAAGTAAGGTTGGATGGGAATAGATTTATTTCCATAGATACGCTGTTAGTCCCTTATGATTCAGTCCAAAAATGAAAGCGACGAAATTTACCCTAAAATATTCCACTATTTATAGTGGACATTCATTATGGACGTTATGACAAAATAACTGTCCTTTTGTTCCAAAATATGTACACGTTCTAACCTTTAATATAGCCGGATTGTTCCTTCACTGTGTTCTTGTGGGTTAATTTCATTGATAAGGAATTTAGATCTACTATATTCATTTCAAATGTGAAGCCACCCTGAAAAAAGAAAACGTTTAGTTTTTTTTTTATAATTCTTTGTAAGTGCATACGTCGTATATTCATTGAAGTACAAATTAATTATTTGGCCTTTATTATTTAGATTGTAGTACAAATTAATTTTCATGACTAAAATAATTTATCATTTTACCCCATCTTTCCCAATAGTGTGCCTAATAGTGTACAGGTAGGGATAAGTATTCGGGGAAATTAATGGAGGTGAGCAATGAAAAATGTCGTGGTAATTCAGCATTACTGCTTTATGATACTTCTTATACAATAAATCTATGAATTATAGATGTATAACCAGACAACTACCTGGAGCCTCACCTGGACCTTTTGTGTCTGCTAGCAAATTGCTTTCTGCACTTCTGTATCGACTTAATATTCCCGACGCTATTGGTTGGTTTTCAAAGACCCAATTGAAAGTCAGCACAGGGCCCTCATAAAGCTATTCAACCCCTTCAACCTCTATTGTTTTACCCTAATGCTTAAACAACTAGAACACAAATAAGTTAATCCTTCAAAAATACTTGATTAAGAAAGACAGGAGCATATTCTAAGCATTTTGTTTTAGATCTTAAACTTGATCCTATACACTTAATTCTGTTATATTTTTGTTAAGATCCATTCATTAAGTTTGGATCAATACCTTCCATACTCAGGCCAGAGATTTAGTAAGTAAAGGTCTTGAGTGTTGTTTTCATTCCTGGCGAGTACATAGTGCTATTCTAGCGAAACACGACGGGCGGACGTACCTAAATTTTAACTATTGAAAAGCTTCGCTTCAATCCCCAATATAAACACAGAGGTTAATTTATTTACAAAAAAACAAAACAATACTGATTTTAAATATTTACAGAATTAGGACGAGATATATTTCGGCGAAGAAATGGCAAATAAAAAAATAGTACATTTTGTAGTCATGATTTATCTAAACAGGATTTATACAAGGACAAAATTATGATGGATCGCATAGCTACTCTTCAAGTTTATCTGTCCGCTACACTCTGGTGGGCTCATGTCAAATACATTCATTTCCTTCCTCTGGCTGTAACTCTATACTTAAAAATCACTATATTAAATTTTTTGGGATCAATATCATTACTTTTGTTAGTTTTTTTTATGTATAATACCTTTCCTTGAAATAAGGTATACAACAAATATGAACAAAAAACTATTGAGTAATATGACTCATAAGAATACAGGGATCTAAAGGAATAAGACAATGGCCGGTAAATTAATTCATATCCACAATAATGATCCACAAAATTACCCCTTCTGTAGATTACAATTACAGTTGAAATGTTTGGACACTCAAGTAAATAAACCACCCAATCAAAATGTAATGGAAGTCCCCAAAGTTGTTAAGCCAATTAATAAGAAATCGTTATTTTAAAACTTTGGGGACTTGTGTAATAAACAGTTGAATGTCTCCTTCCTCCATGATTGGAATAGCAGCTTTATAAACAACATTTGTTGTGATGTTCTATTTATTTAATATTTATAGAATTAATAAATTGGCTCATTATTTATAATTCGGATTTTTATTTATTTTTAGAATGTATAAAAATGGAAAACAGGATGTTATTAATTGATAATTATTTTTATAAAAAGATTTTCACAACTTTTACTAAAGTTTGCTTTTATCATTATAAACTAATTAAGCATATGCTGTATTTGTTGATAATAATGATTCTATTCCTATATCCTCTTTAGATAGTCGGGTTCCTGTTGACTATAGTAAAATATAATTTTGTCCTAAAATACTTTTAGATAAACTAGCGGTTACGCCCCTAGCATCTGGGGGATCTATATTCGAAGAGAGCTGGAAGGGCAGAAAAAAGCCTAAAACCATTCCCAGCCAGTTTTATTTATAAAAAAAATTGGCCTAAAACTATCTCAGGATCTAAAAGAAGCTTCACTCTAAAGGAGAACCATATCGGTTCCGCGGTTAGTGAATAATAAGTTAAGTAATAGAGGGGACAAGAGTTATAAAGTTTTAAAAATTTATTGGATTGTGCATTTTCCCAATTAATAAAGTAATTCTTGATAATAAATCTATTAATTGAACAATAAAAATTATATGTGACTAAATATGAATAATAATCTTTGTCTGCTTGGAAATCCGTTAAAAAATTGGACGTCTAAGATTTTTATTTTTTTGGGGAGGGAGGTTGGCAAAACCAATATATTTACACAAATTTGGGGGTATCGTAGTCAAATTCGAGTTTTTTTTTTAAGGGGGGCCTGGATGTTAATTTGATTCACAGTGCTATTGTTGCAGATTCACATTAACCCAAATTTGATAGCATAACTGTTTCAGGAACACGCCATGGTGCTATGGCCTCGTCCTGTTTGCTGGCAAGGACACAAAACTGATGCAAAATTCTGGCAGGACAAAGTTCAAGAGAACATCAATCGATAGGCTTCTCAATTTTATTATTCTGGTAAGTAATTCAATTATCTACTTACACGTAGCGAAGCTACTCTGTAAACCACTTTGTCCGAAGGATTTTACGGCTGAGGAAAATACATTATTTTTTCAATACTTCTGGTTGAATTCTCTTTTAAACACAACAGGGTTTAAGGGGGGGGGGGAGTGCTTACTTTAAGTTTATGCCTTTTTTGGTTTATTAAAATATGCCTTAACGCGAAAAATCCGCGAATAACCGCGTAAAACTATAAAGTTATTTTTAATCTACTAATCTTTATTGTAAAAAAATAATTTTTCTTTAAATTGCAGTCTTTCAAATATTTTATGGTAGGATTTTAATATTTAGACAGCACATATCATAAACGTGTTGACACTTGATAATTAAAATGCATCTGAATCTTTGAATAACAAATAATAGAATCACAAACTGTTTGATTCTTGCCTGTTAAAAGAAATATTTTTTGCTTTTAAAATATGCTTTAAATAACTAGGTAATAGAAATCCCATAAAATAAGTTTGGATCACGGAAAGAAAACGAAGTAGCGGGATCTAACCCTGCGGGGCAATCATTAACATTTACTTCAAATAACCTATTTTATTTATGTTTTCTTTCCACCATCCAGAAGTTTTTACTATTTAAAGGACATAAAAAACTATATGGACTTTTTTCATACTAATATTTTATTCTGTGATCATAGACTAATTATGATATTAATAAATTGTTATATTTTAGGGAATAGTGATATTCTTATTTTTTATCTGTTTCTTCTGTACAATTGCCTGCGGAGTGTGGGAATCTCAGATTGGTTACAACTTCCAGATTTACCTTCCCTGGGATCTTCTAGTTCCGAGTGTAAGTAACTTTGGAGTATGAATTCAAGAAAACGTAGTGGCGAGTTTCGTCGTAATTTCACAATAGCTTTTGATAGGATATTTTATATTAGGTTAGGTAAATTGTTAATCATTGTCCCGCAGGGGTAGGAAATTGGCCCCGCAATGCCTAGAAATAGGAGAAAAGCTACTAAGAAAATATGACGAAACCCTTTATTTTGTTTTCTTTACATGATCCGAAAGTTTTAGTAGTCCTAAACTTCTTGGTGATATATTTTATTAGTTTGTCTTACATTTTTTACTTCGTATTCTTCAGTTCTTTAATTTTATAAATATAGATATGTAACCCAGACAACTACCTGAATCCAGTGTTGGGGACCTTTTTCGTCTGCCAGCAAATTGTTTTCTGCTCTTTCTATCTATCTATCTTTTCAGGATATAACCTTTGGATCAGCTGTGATATCTATGTTTCTATCTATCTATCTATTCAGGATATAAACCTTGGATCAGCTGTTATATCTATGTATTTATCTATCTATTTATTCAGGATATAACCCTTGGATCAGCTGTGCTATCTATGTTTCTATTTATCTATCTAATCAGGATATAAACCTTGGATCAGCTGTTATATCTATGTTTCTATCTATCTATCTTTTTATTCAGGATATAACCCTTGTATCAGCTGTGATATCTATGTATTTATCTATCTATCTATTCAGGATATAACCCTTGGATCAGCTGTGATATCTATGTTGGTGTTTTTCTCGTACGCCATTGTGTTGAATACGGTGGTGCCAATTTCTTTGTATGTCAGCGTTGAGGTCAGTTTTTAGTTGAAGTGCATCCTGGTAGACGTACAGACAAAGAGAGTTGAGTCACGAGAATCATCACAAGAAATTTAAAATGGGTATCTCTTAAAAGTACCTTAGTCAAATACATTTCCTTTAAACGGACGAACGTACGGACATAGAAAATTACAGATACTTTTAATTAGCAAAGAGATTAAAATATGAAATATGATATTGATTTAATATAATTGAATATTTGTTAGGTAATCCGATTATTTCTGTCGAAGCTGATAGACTGGGATGTTGAAATGTATCATCTTCCGTAAGTTTTAAAAATATTATTCAAAGCGCAGCAACTCTAGCTATAGCATGTCAGTAAATACAGTGTGTTTTTTTTATGAGAACTTTTTTGAAAGCAATTTTACCCCACTTATGGTTATCAGAATTTAATGATTA
>LS049811.1:9054-25063 GCA_900241095.1 Acartia tonsa | reverse complement strand
GGGGACGATATTGGCAACTGGTAAAGCTTTTACTTCATGTTAATTGATAATGTTCCTATGGTACTGTTGTAGATCCAAGTGAAGAGTGGAGCAGCAAACAAAGGTACTGAAAATAAATAAAATCAAAATGTAATACTTAAAAATTAAAGAATAGAGAAGGCACGAGCTATATGTAACTCTACCCACGGGATGAGGACCCTGTACCGATTTTCAATTAGCTCTTTGAATAACAGCTAATAGCGTCGGAAATATTAAAACAGCAAAGTCGCTACAAAAGAGCAGAAAGCTATCAGACGAAAAGGTCCACACAATTTGGGCCAGGTAGTAGTCTGGGTAATAAAATTATACTTATACATTTATTCGTAAAACAATTCCTTTAAACTATTGCATTTTTCACATAGAAACTAGGTGTAATATTTTAAGCAATATAATCATCCTATAATATAAATAGTAAGGTATTTTTACTGAAGCAATATGTATTGCACTATCCTGTTCCGAATTGGTTGTACATTCCATGGAAGCTTCAAAATGTCTTGATATAGTTTAAGGCTATTTTTTTTTTACATATATCGACCTTCCCAAGAGCGAAGCAACTAAATAAATATAAAGGACCAAAAAAATTTGAAAACTGTAAAGATGAAATTTGGAGTGGAAGTATACCTGCGGCCTCCAGGCTTGCCAGCAGTGAATAGATTTTTCCAAGTTCATTTGGCTGCACACACTTAGACAACATGGATCTTATGATGATTCCTGTAATTTTACAGGATTTGTTTTCATATAAACTGATGCCTTTTTTTAAATGAAAAAAAAACACTGTCCTTCTATGTAAAGTCATTCAAGGAGACTCAGACATCCCTGTAACATCCCAATGTATGACAGACACACACACAAAAGGAAAAATTAGATCTACTGCAGTTCACGGTAAAATATTGCTGGTAACGAATCCAAAAATCTATGAATTTTAAAGGCTGCTAGCTGCCAAACGGCTGAACGTACAGATCATGCCCGCACACTGTTTTGAGCGGCATAAGAAGGCCTACAAATAATCTGGAATAGCCATAAATCAATAATGCATAATTATCTCGCAGTGCAGAGAAATGCGCGAAAAAGGCCTATTTTACGCGTTTTTTCTTCAGTGAAGCTTTTCATGTGCATCATTGAATCTTGGCTATTTCAGATTATTTGTAGGCCTTCTTATACCGCTAAAAATGGTGTGCAGGTAAGATCTGTACGTTCAGCCGTTTGCAGCCTTTAAAATTCATAGATTTTAGCAATATTCGTTACCAGCAATATTTTACCGTGAACTGCAGTAGATCCGAATTTTTTCTATTGTCAGTTTTTACAACAGTTTTATGGGTGCTTTCTCTTAAATTGTCTAGTGATTAAAGAAACACCCCACATACCTCTCTTCTTATTTTTAAAATAAATGAAATAAGGAAAGGGTACTTTTTACACCCAACAACTACATGGGGCCCTAATACCTGTTGTGTACTAATCCTTAGGAGCTACCCAATATAACCTAACCTAAAGTGAAACACAGCCACAAGAAAAACTAAACACCTGCTCAAATAATGATGTGGGGAGGTCGGGGATGGGGGATGATTTTGTGCTCGACTAGCAAATTTGAGGGTTTAATGCAAATGATTGTTATTAAACAAGGATGACAACATCCATATTAGCGATGCTAAAATAATGCTTGTTTAGTTAGTTATGTCATTAAATGTTTACATAATTTCTGTATTGTAGTTTATTATTCATCGTTAGTTTGTTGTTGCTGCGCTACTAATGGACTACAAAATCAGAAATTGTTGTTGGTGTTTATTGATGTCAATTGAAATCTCGCTTACTGCAGAACTTATTAAGTTCTCTATTATAATAAAGCTTTATTGAGTTCTCAGAATGGTTTAGAGTAGTAAATTTAAATTGTATCCCTGAATAATTTTTAATGATCCCCTAGATGATAGAGTTGAATCTGGAAGTTATCAAAAATATCAATGCATCATCTTTTTCTTATCTTGTGAAATTTATTGGTCGTAAATCATAAAAACAATTTTCTGACCTCAAAAAACTTGCCAGAATTTCTTATTTTCAAATGTAGCATTTATAGTCCCCCCCTCCAACCCTTCCCCTCCCCCCTAGCCTTGTAGGGACTCATATATCTCATAAATTTTAAAAGTAAAATAAGGTTATGATATGAATGAAATTGTTTGGGATATTTTTTAAAAAAATTATCTAATAAAACATAAGTACAAATAAACAAGAATGACACCATTTATAGTATAGAAGCACACAATAATCATGGATGGAAAAACATTGAAGTCAGTTATAGAGCAGGTGTCAAGTGGTTGTTAAGAATAGAAGAGGCTAAGAAAATAAGAGAATGAAAAAATATTATTACACTATCTTGGAAGATCTTCTGTAAAGAGCATTTTTTTAAATCAACGGTATTTCTTAAATAGAAGCTGGGATTATTTGTTTTCTTAGCGTTACGGACGGACATAATTAGTTAATTGTGAGGTAGCTTCACTATGAGGCCTTTTTTTCTCGAGTAATCACACAATGCAAGAAAGTATCAATTGTGAGAAATTGAAATAAAACAAACTCAATGCAAAAAATGCATGAATGACAGACCAACACACAAGTTTTTTATCATAGATTGCAATGCTGTAAACCTTAATATGCAAATATAAAATTTAATAAAATTTAAGGATTCTTTACTTGTATATACATAAATATAAAATATATTGTACTTTTAATGTTTTGAAACGTATTCTGAATATTTTCATGATAAATTCTATTCTTGTCGCATTTTTTCTATAAATTGTAAAAATTTGAAAATCATGGAGGGATTTATGCCAACACAAGTGAATTTAAATTTTTTAACTGCATTTTGAACAAAGATTTTAAAAAGATATTCAGTCACCAAACTTCAACCATACTATTGATAATTGGCTGTCAGTGAACCAGTAAAAAGTATTGGCTGCTCCCTATCTTATACATTTATACAAAGCCGGAGGTGACATTTTAGTTGATGGAGCCGGTTAATAAATGCGATTTTCCCCTGGAGCCGAAACTGAGTAGGCCAGAAAAATGTTGCCCTAGAATGCTTGCAGCTACCTGGTCTGGATGATAAATATGTGGCTTACCTGACTAGCTGAAGCAACCACTGGTGGGGGCAGGGAATTAGAGAACAAGTATGGCCTGAATAATTATTCATTGTATTTTGGTTAAATAATCAGGAATGGGTATTCCAAATATTCTTACAATATGTGACAATGCAAAACTTGAAATTTCTCTCTTTGAAATTTTGCAATGTGATCACTATATCGACAACATAATTTGGAAATCTATTCCCGTATGTGTAATATTACACAAAGGCTATACATACATAATTTTGCCGTATTTTGAACTAAGATGTATGATTTACAGCATATTAAATTTAAGTAATTTTTAAATCATTTTCTGCAAAAAATTGTTTTTCTCGCTTCAAAAATAAAAAAATTACAGTCGTTTGAAATTTTAAGTAGAAAAGGACCAAAAAACAAAGGTTGTTAAATAAAAGGGCGAAGGAAGCAAAAATTATGCTTCTCTACTTTAAAGCAGTATCGAATTTGTCCAAACGAAGCTTTTCTATTATTAGGGTTGGTCCGTCCGACCGTCCGAAACGGTTAGCATTTTCCGTTAATTCCAATATGATAGAATTTTCCTATTGGTTTCAAATTTTTATGATGATTCCTATAACAGTTAGATACGATTTAGAAAGTAAAGCAACTCTATAATCGTTACAAGAATGAACGTACGTACATTTAAAACGTTTATTTTTAACTTTTTTTTATGTGATATAATTAGCCTATATATCTGATTTTTGGAATACTGATTACAATATTTTAAGCGAAGCATAATCAAGTCTTAAAAATGTAAGTATGTCCTTTAAACAGTATCCTGTATTTGACAATTCTGACACTATTAAAGAGATGATGTTCATTACAGAGCTTCGCTTTTATGGAAGTTGTCGTTCTTGTTTATAAAACTTTAGTTGTGGGAAGTTATATTAAAAATCCTGTTTCAAAGTTTGAGAACTTTTTCTAAAAAATATGGAATATTTGATATAGAATGATTAAAAACTAAACTATGTGAAGTGTTTCACAAAATATAATTATACTATTTATATAATTCATTTAAGCTTTTCTTACAGAAAATTTTATAGTTTGTCATTTTAGTTTCAGACAAAAGAATTCGATTACAGGTACGGATATGTCACTGAAAATAATATTTTTCAATAATTTCTTCTTAAAAGGTCAGGTGGAAAGTATTGTCTGTAGTAAAGGATCTTACAACCGCTCAACTGATATTCTACCCTCCTATGAGAAAAATAAGGTGACTATTATTGCTTTAAAAAGTAGGGTCTGTTAGTGGTCCATATAGGATTGAGGGAAACAGGCAAATGAAAGATTAGAACAGTCCCGTAAGGATAAAAGCTCGTGGGAATAGGGATAGATCACCCTGATAGAAATTTGGTTGTATCTATGCCATAAAATAAAGGTGTTGGTGGTCTAAAAATAGGTTTCAGCTAATGCATCTAAAAAGTTATTTTATAAGATTTTAGAGTAAAATCTTGAAAGAAATTCGTTTGTTTTATTTCATTTATTACCTTGATCTTTGTCTAAGTAGATCAATCAGGGGTTTAGGACCAGTTGTATACCCCCCTGCTGCTCCTCCAAGCGCTTTCCCAAGGGTTGAATTGATAATATCCACAGAACCCTAAAAAAATAATAATAATTAAAATGAAATTTAAAAGACTGATCTTCAAATATCGTCACAGACTGAAACCTGCTATAAATATAATTATACGTTTTGATTGGTTGATTCCAAACAAGTAGTGTCCAAATTTGTAAACAAATAATTTTTAACTTCAGAAAGTTTATTTTTATAATCACTGGGGATGTGTATTCATTCATCATTATCTTTATTATCCCTTAAGAAACCTCCCTGATAGATATGTAATAGCTTTCAGTAATCAAATATCAAGTTATTATACCAACCTCCATACCAAAGAGCTGTTCAGTGCCCCTCCCAGTAGGACCCAGGAATCCAGTGGCATGACACTCATCAAGAAATATCAAGGCACCGTATTTGTCTGCTAGCTCCTAAAAAAGCCATGGATAACGCAGCAATAACTAACAATTAAAAAAAGATGACAACATCAATAAGTAGAAGTACAAAAAATCCTCGATGAAAAAAACGGGCAGGTGAGTTGTAGAGCTGAAGTTTAGTTGTCATAAAAAAAGAGAAAAAAAAATCATGCAAAAAGTAATAGATAATCACAAAACTTTTTTTTAAAACTGGTGTTAGGGTACTTTACGTAAACAAGTAAATTAAATATTGGATGCTTATTTGTACATGGAATCTTGAATAGCAGCCGAGAAAATCACATTTTCCCCACAGTGTTAGGGGTGAACATGCAGACGGACAGACAAAGTCAATTGACAAAGCTTATCTACTAAAAGCTAAACCTTTAATACCATAAATTACATTTGGTCAAAAAATAATAAGCGGATTGATAAACAGATAATTATATGAAATGAGAGCAAGGTTTTAAATAGGAATGATGACATCACATCAATTGAAAACATAAAAATAGAATTTTAACAAAGGTAAATCAAATAATTGAGTCCAATTAATTTAAAATCTCAAGAATGTAAGAGTCGAAAAATAAAAAATTCTTATACAAAATAAATTAGAGTGTTATACATACTCGTACATATAATTTTAGCCTTCAAAAACTTGACTGACTCAAATTATATTTGAATATTATTACAATGTACCTTGATCTGGGGGAGAGGACAAACATTTCCATCCATAGAAAAGACGCCATCTGTTACTATCAACCTTATTCCGTCAGTCTAAATATAAAACACATTATATAGTTCGAAAATTAATAGTTTAAATGGAATGAGTAGTATATTTGACTGTAAATTACACTAGTACCCAAAGTTTCAAACCCAAGTGTCTTACTCAAAAACTTTCATTCATTCATTCATTTGTAGAAATAGTATTTTCCTTACTATCTACCCAAAATTCTAATTTAAGAAATCTTCATTGGGGATGTACATAAATTTATTGTCCTTTGTCGATAAATTTACCTGAATGGCTAATTAGCAGCTGATTAGAATAATAGAGAGGTTAAATTCCAGCTTCTCATTATTTAACATTTCAGTAGAATATGAATGAAAAGACAAGAGGATAAGCGACGGATTATTTGTTTTATTAATTTTACCTCAGATTCAGCAAGTTTTGCTTCAAGATCCTTCATATCCTTGTGCTTGTATCTGTACTTCTTAGCCTTGCACAATCTAAACAAGTATTTTTACAAGTTTAGTCTCTAAATCCTTCATATCCTTGTGCTTGTTTCTGTACTTCTTAGCCTTGCACAACCTAAATAATTATTATATAAGTTTAGTCTCTATATCCTTCATATACTGGTGCTTGTATCTGTACTTCTTAGCCTTGCACAACCTAAACAAGTATTATTATAAGTTTAGTCTCTATATCTTTCATATACTGGTGCTTGTATCTGTACTTATTAGCCTTGCATAACCTTTTTAGGTTTCAACTAAAAATTATGAACTATTATTTGATCTAGTTTTATACAAAGATTGCTCTATGTCAAAAACTGTCTACACTATTTAACCCTTAACGGTCGGGCGGGAGTTGAAATTTTTTTAATATCTCCATCCTAGCGGGCACAGGATGCCAGCAAACCTGGCAGGGTCATCCAGGTAAAGAGCCAAAATATTTTTTAACTTAAACAAAGCATTTTATCTGATCAAAATACTAAAATATCCTGTAGCAGTACATCCTAATATGATATACAGGTGTTACAGTCAGTTTCAGGTTCCAGGTATGATCCTGCAGGTCCTGATCCTTCAGGTCTCCAGAAATCTTTAAAATGCTACTGTGGCTGCAATTTTAAACTTAGGTTTCTCTTACATGTCTACATAACGTATTAAAATTTCATAAAGATCCTTTTTCCTGCCGACCTCTAACTGCGACGGCTGGCAGCTGCCAAATACAGCGGCGGCCGCTGAAATTTATATTTTGATATTTCTAATATATAATTTACAAAGTTTTAAGTAAAAAAGGACCTAGAAACAAAGGTTGTTATATAAAAGGGTGAAGAAAGCGAAAATTGACTTTGACTTACTTAAGTCGGAAATTCATTATCAATCAGGGGACTTGCACAAAAAAAAATTAGCCCTCTAGGTCTAATAGGAACCGATTAAGGTGCGCAAGGGGCCCGATTGTTAAGGGTAAATGCAGATTCTCTTATAAAAACAGAACAAATAGTTGCACTTTTAATTTTCTTATTTACACAAAATATTAATGAATATTTGTTTTAAAAAGATAATCTTCATGAATAGAAGAGATAAAACTTACTTGTTTAAATTGAAATTTTACATTATTTTGCAGTAATAGCATTGACAGGTTTACTGGGTATTACAACCTTTACGAGGATCATAAAGGCTGAAATGTGTCAAATACACAATTTTCTCGAGTGCTCCCAATAGAAGTTATATTATTTGAGGGTTTTTTTCAAAAAAAAAGCTGAATACTTCAAAGACTCACCAATAAGTGATTTTATTTGAATGCTAGTTTCTATCTTTTATGCTTTATCTCCTTTAGTTGGCTATAATGTAATAATAACCACGTAAAGTAATGAGATACAATCAAAGAAAGCAAAGGATATTTTTGTCCTTATATTTATAAGACATATAATAATATCAAAATAATTAGCTTGTCTTTTTGTCATCAAAGCTCTGGATTTTATGGTTGTTAAAGTGAGCAGGATGCCCTAGCTTCCTGCTGTTTCTGTTGCCAGGTATATTTTTCCTGCAAATTATTTTATATCTATTCTATTATTTCTATTATATCTATTATGCTGTACCCGTCCTCTTCACTTCAAATAATTAGTCTTTCAAACTTATTTATTTAGGTTGTCAAATTAATTGATATTAAAGAAAGAATCATGGGAAAAAAACGAAGTATTGGGTTTCGTCGTATTTTTACAGTAGCTTTTCTCCTATTTCTAGACCCTGAGAGGGGCTCTAAAACTGTGGGGCCTATTTCCTAACCCTGCAGGGCAATCAATAATATTTACCTAACCTAACCTAAAATAACCTATCAAAAGCTAAACCACTACTTTTCTTTCCTTGATCCTAAAGAAACAGAAAGTTGTGTTAGTTTAACTGTTGTTACACGTGAAGTAACACCAATTGTATCTGTTCATTGTCAAGTAGTTGAAGTGTTCGAATCTCGGCGAATCATGACTATTGATGGTAAGACTGTTTTTTTACTGCTGAAATGTCAGGTAGGCACATATTTAAATAGAAAGAGTAATGAGAATGCGTTATAGACAAAGGTTTGTTTCGTCGTTTGGCAGCAAAATCATACATTTCATTGGCAAGATTTGGTTCAGAGATTCACCTAAATAGCAACACGTGGTGTATCCTATCCTCTAGAAGTTTTCTAGCTTTCTCTGTTTTTTAAAGTGTCTTAGGCCAGGACTGAAAAAGCTGTAATTTCAATTGGTTTTCGTGTTTAAGTTTGTACTATTGTTGAGTTTTAAAATCTACTTGTTCGCATAACATTGAGCTAAAGACAAACCATCCTTTTCATGAAGAAAAATATTTACAACAAGGTTCATTTTTCCTTCTAATTTGTTTAAATTAAAAACCATTTGTAACTAGTGTTACCATTTTTCTTCTATCTGTTGCTGTTTTCCTGTGCATTTCTACAACCACAATTCTGATTTTAGAAGCATTGTTAGGAGCAGAGCTACTCTATGTTTTGGATAAGTTTTCATGACACTCCGTCAAAAAAGGAGTAGTTTTAGTATTTCCATATCTAATTAATTTAATTCTATTATATTTTCTTACTATACCCATGTTACTGTTTATAGTCAAATCCTGTTCTACCTTTATTCAAGCTATTGTTAATTCCCAATGCTGGGCTAATTTAAGACAATATTTTCCTTGTGGTGACATACAACCTAAATGAATTTAGTTATAACAAAATATTTTGTATAATAATTTCATTATGCTTAAAACCTTTATGGCTACTTACGGCTTCGCCTCTAGACTTTAAAAGATAGGAAAAGGTACATAACATTTATTTCAAACTTTCCTTAGATATACATGAAGCTTCCTTGTAAAGTACAATTAAATTAAACCTAGCGTTTTAAAGATATTTTGATTCCAAAAAAACTTTAATTGCATTAAGTTTTAATTGGAGAAAAAAGTTAATTAAAAGAAAAATACGTTAAAAGAAAAAGAATTTCAAGATCAAATTGATTCGAAACAGCTTGTAGTGCCTAATAAAAATGACCAATTATAGGCCAGTATACATTTTACCATTGGTCAATTACAATGTATACTTTCCTATCATTGGTCATTTGTATTGTATGCGTCATTTTTTATGAGGCTCTATAAGCTGCTTGAACTAATTCGCTTCAGGAAAATTTACGTTAAACATGTTGATTTTACAGAATAGCTTCATATAATTGACAAATATATATAAAGATTAGGTAGAATTTTCGATAAAATGAATACCATGAACGTGTACAACAAAAATAATGTTTTACCGTTATTCAATAATAAACAAGAATTATCAATATAAAAATAACGCCTTCAGTTATTAACAAAACACGGAAATAACAGAATGAATAATAACTGGTATAACTGATTAAAATTACAATCAAATAAGTAGAAGTTAAAGAGAATGAAGGTGAAAGTCAGAATTTTGTTTGTTCTAATTTCAGAAACGAAAGTATTTTATAATTATTTTATTCTATCCTTCGTCCAATTTCTAAAAGCTACAAACACATGGATAATAAGCATACTAAACGCGTTTTGACCTTAGAAAGGCGTTTGATTGTTATGCTTTCCTTCCTTCCATGTATATTGTATATTTCCTGTATTTTTGCTAGATTAATAAATACACAAACAACACATGTGTTTTATATTCTCTCTGTACTCGCGGATACATGGAACAATCTATAGCATAAGATTGGATTTTTCCATATTATTAGAAAATATATATTTACAATACAATTACTTCTTAGTGGAATTATATGTTTTATTTTCATGGAATGGTTTAACTTATCTATAATACAAAGTAGCTTAATGTCTGTCCGTCCGTCCGTTCGCCTGAAGCTTAAGATCTCGGTAACCACTGAACCGATTGGATTTTACTCTCCAGGGAATATATCTACTGGTCCTGTGGTAGTTTTAAGCTATTTTCTTTGGGGATGAGAACCCCAACCCGCCCCCCCCCAAAAAAAAAATTCTCCCTATTCTTATTTTAAGTAGGTACATAATTTTTTTGACAAAGT
Source organism: Acartia tonsa (assembly GCA_900241095.1). NCBI lineage: Eukaryota > Metazoa > Arthropoda > Copepoda > Calanoida > Acartiidae > Acartia > Acartia tonsa. Next base: position 14,673 of record LS049811.1, on the reverse strand, counting down.
CCAAATTGTGTTAAAATTGTGTCAAATTGATCCATGTGACGTAATAAAATGAGGAAATTGAGAAGAGAAGTTGGAAAGTAAACCCCTAAAAAAGAGATAGATAATTACTCATTTTTATTACGCAACATGGATCATTTTTGACACAATTTTTACACAATTTGGGCTTTGTCATTTTTTTGTTCTTGAATTACCTCTAGAGGCTAGGGGCGAATCCATTAGTATCTTATAAAAAGGATTTAATTTTTTTAATGGTTCTTTAAAATCTCCATTAACCTTTCTCTGAAACACTTCTTTAGAATATATTACTCAGGCTTGATTTAAAATTCGATAGAATCTGATCCACTTTATTGGTTTTCAATATATTAATCTTGATCAATATTTAGAAATAAGAAACATAGCCATGATGCGTACCTTCTCTATAGATAGTAAGTTTATTCAAACTCACTAACATTTCTGATTGTATTTCATTATTTATTTTTAGAGTATTTGCATTATGTAGTGTAAGGTTTGATACATGCAAAATATGGATAAATTTCCAAAATTGTAACCCCCTTCTTAAACCCTCGACTTCCTTACACTGATATAATTCATACTATTTTGCTTGCTAAGTCATTTTGAATTTTGATGTTATGTTATGTTTTGAAAATTTAAATTTGTTTGTCAAAAAAACAAGGATGACGACAAACGTAAAGTGAAGCTCAATACATAAGACAGTCAGATAAACGAACAATAACAAACGTAAAGTTTGAATTATTTTTAATTCTAAGAGATATTCTATATAAAATAATACTAAGGCTATAATAGTTATTTTAGGCATATTCGAATAGGATTTGTAATAATATTTTATTTCTTCATACTAAAACTATACCCACTCTGTGTTTGTCAATGTTTGTTTGAACATTAAATTTGTTGAGCTTTGCTTTGTTTGATGTTGCCAATCTTGTTTCCGTTATGAATTGCATATATTTTACCTAATTCCATCAATGATAGAGGCATGGTTCAGCTCATCTGATAAAATCACATCCTGTAAAAAATAAATATACTGTATAAAAAAGACACTTAATCTTCACAGCGTGCAAAAAGCAATAACGTTTAAGTACAGGTGGTTGTTATTATGGGGCAATACTTATCCATTAAAAAAATGTTACTGGCGACGTATTTCATTTCTTTTTTTAACGCCAAAATTTGTTTAGGATATTACAAGTAATTATCTCCAAAACTTTAATTAACAATAAAAGTTCATCTTATCTTTGTCGCTCATAATTAAGATTTTCCTATGAAAAAAATTTATAAATATTATATTATAGTTAAAAAGACATAAAAGTTATTTTAAAGTTGAAAAAGTTTGCCGAAAATGAGACAGAGAGGGAGAAGGAGAGACAGACTTGAGGTGTTTTATGAAAAAAGTTTAGCAAATAAATCTAGAAATAAAGATGCTACAAAAAGTTATTTTCATTTGTTTCAAAAGTTTGTGTATACGTTTTACATATAATATTCTTTCATTTTAGATATGAACTATGTAAAGTCTATAGAATTAAACTTTTACTGGAAAAAATATAGATTATTCAATTACTTTAAATTTATTTATAAAATTTCCCCATGAATAAGCTAACAAGAAAACCAAAATTGTGTTAAAAACAAGGAATAAGGTATATTATCAACAAGCGAAATAAATCTAAAATAATATTAGGGGGGGTCTTTTGTAAAGGTCGTCAATTATACATGTTTACCCCAAACGACAGCTGAAAATCAGGTATAGGTTTCGTGATATATGCGGGTTAAAAACTCCTATAGGTTGTTTTAGTATAGATTTCATAGGAAAACCAATTAAACACTAATAATATATGTATATGTACGTTATAATATAGGTATGTTTTCCAACTTTGTATCTTAATTCCATTTGTATATTTGATATATTTTTCAATGCTTTCCCACAAAGCGCATAAAAAACACTGTAACTCACTCCTTTTTTAAAAATTAATTGAAAATAATGAGGAAACAAGTTTTATTCTCTTTGGGTGCACTTAAACTTGCCGACCGCTACCCCTGTTGGGCTACCCAATATCCAATATAACCTAACCTATTATGACCCGAAGTAAAAAAAAATACGAAAAAATATTCCCTCCTCATTTTTAGTAGCGAAGCTACTCTATAATTCGTAATGTTCATGCGTCTGTCAGAGACAGAAAAAGGGGAAACGTGATTTTCTCGGCTCCTTTAAAAGATAGAGAGCTGAAATTTTCAGGGTTTAATTGTGTTAACATTCTTCATATTTTCACCAAGTTTCGTTAAGATTCGTCAATTGGTTGGGGTGCTAGACAGATTCCTACATTTTCAAGTTTTCATGATTTTCTCAACTTCTATTCAATATAGACGGCTGAAACTTTTATATTCTTTTATATTCTGCATACTTTTATAAAATTTTATCGAGATTTGCTTATTGGTTGGGGTTGGATGGGGATATCCATCCATAATTTTTGAGCTTCGCTACTTATGGATGTTGACTAAGAGAGGTGGGTTCTCTTTGACAAAACACTTTGAGGGAAAGCGGCTATTTTTCCAGAGGTTTTCCTTTTACTACACAACTCTTTCTCTTATTTCTGGAATTGTCAGTTAGCATACAGTTCTAGTAGAAAGTTTCTTATTTTATAATTCTAGAAGTATAGCTACTGTATATTATACTAGCGGCTACGCCCCCCTAGAGGCCTCTAGGGGCACTTGAGGAGGGGGGAGTCGAATTTGATAACTCAATTTCTTATTTTAGATTTTTTTTTAATTAAAAAAAAAAATTTTGGAAAGTGGAAATTTTTTTTTTGGGGGGGGTATTTTTCATTTTTTTGTGGGGGTTGGGGGTGTCCCACTCCCCAAGAAAATATTTATAAACCTTTCCGGGACCTATGAGAAGCTACCCTATTAAGGAGAACCCGATCGGTTCAGCGGTTAGCGAGATCCTTTGGTACAAACATGCAAACACACAGACAAACAGACAAACATCCTGTTATTTTATTATAAGGATGGAAATATCAGATAGCATAAAGTTCTAATAGAAAGTTTCTTATTTTATTATTCTAGAAGTGTAACTACTTTATATTATACTAGTGGTTGCGCCCCTAGCATATAGGGGCTTTTTAATCAAAGGGATATGTTTGGGCAAAAAATAGCCTAAAACCACCTTAGGACCTTTAAGAAGCTTCACTGTTAGTTAGCGAGATCCTTTGCTACAGACAGATAAAAGCTTATTGCTTTATAAATAGGATGGAAATATCAGATAGCATAAAGTTCTAGTACAAATTTTCTTATTTTATCATTTTAGAAGTGTAGATACTGTATATTCTTTCTGTAGATGTTTTCATCCTTGTTCTATTGTGTGAGTCCACTTTTGTAATAAAAACTTTTTTATATTAATTTTTTTAAAGGTAAACCAATGACATAAGCCTTATAATTTGTTTTTGTTATAAATTAGATAATATTTTCTCTACAAAATTTTGGACAAGGAAATTTAACTTGGATAAGAATTGGATATTGTTCATAATTTAAAATTTTTGGTTACTGATTTTAAAGATGTACAAATCATAAAGGTTGACACCATCCAGAAAATCGAAGTTCAGCAATTCAGCGGTCAGACATACGAACACAGACAAATATAGAGAAACAACGCATTAAATACTCAACATTCTTTAGCAGTCTTTAAAAAAATAAGTAATTAATTAAATATAGTTTGTTAATATGGATTTGACATTCTTTATTATACAACTAGCGGCTTCGCCCCTAGCCTCTAGGGGCTTTGCCCCGAGAGGTATAATTACATCTTCTATTACATACCCAGCAGAAAAAAATGCAAATGGATCGAAAATTTTCGCACCTACCCAGCAGAAAAATTTTTCGCGATTAAATAACGAATTCGCAAAATTCGCTCATTTCATTATATAAAAAAATGGGGGGGATTTTTGTTTTTTTTGGGAGTTAGGATGCCACACCCCTCAAGAAAATAGCCTAAAACCACCACAGGACCTAGATCTTAAGGGACACACGGACAGACAGACTGACAGACAGACGGATAGACGTCATTCTACTTTGTATTATAGATAACGGGAGCTTCGAATTTAAAATTGTTGCTAATTGGCATAGGAATTAATGTTTAAAAAATCAAGGGAATAAGATAATTATATCTTATAAGCCAAAAGTCACCTATATACATACGGACTTTAAATGATTTTACCTGAGGACCACAAAGTTGTTCAAAAAGGCCAGCATTGGCATCAAAACACGAGGCATACAGTATAGTATCATCCCTTTCGTGAAATCTAAAATTAAAACAAAGGTAAAATGAAAATTGCAATAATTTTTTTATGTAATAAATTACATCCAACAGTTTTAGAGCCCCCCGCAGGGGCTAGAAATAGGAGAAAACCTACTGTAAAAAATACGAAGAATCGCCCCTTAAGGTGCGATGTCACGAAAGGGACTATATCCTAAATTTGTATATATCTAAATATAATACCAAGAATGAAAGATTTAGTTTTTGCTTTTTATTTTTGCATTATTCATGACTAAGATAAGAAAATATACCAACAGGCAGATATGGATACTGATAGTGAAATTAAATAAGAACAATTAATCTTTATATGCAACAATTGAAATTAAAAAGAAGTATAAAACTCATAAAAGAGTTTCTAAAGACACTTTGCCATTTACCTTTCAATGCTATAATAAAAACATATCATACTACTATTTAATATTTTGTTTTAAAACTGCAGTCTCATAGGAGGGAGGTGACATGGGACTGTAAATCAGACATGTACAAAAAGTTTTACAGTCACGTTATCATATATGTTGGGTCAAAACTTTTAGGTAATATTAAATATTTTTTACTTATCTTTGAGTCCCTTGCTATGATACAATGAGGAACTAAAGAATGCATGATATGATATATTTATGAACCATACCATAGTAGTATATTTATTTTTATATATACAAACAAAAACAAGTATATATATAATATAAATCAAAAATCATGTAACATAAAATAATAAGGTTTTTCATTTGAAACAAAAGATATTGGAAAATCCGAATTTGCTGTGCTTTCAGAGAAGCTATATAAATGTCTTGGATTAGTTTTACCCTATGAATTAGGGCGAAGTAACTTGTAAATAAATATCAGAGCATTATTAATGTTTTGAAAGATAAAAAGATAAGGGGTATAAACACCACCAAAACGCCTCTATTGATCCTATATTTAGCTAGTTAAATAAAAAAAATTATGAAGTAGATGTGCTACTATAAATACTTTAATATTTATGAAAAGAATATAGCACATTTATCCAAGGATTTTATTTGGTTGGAAAGGGTGGAAGGTAAATAAAAACAGTCATGTAAGTTATTTAAGGTTGAATGGGGAAGGGTAAATTTTGGACCAAACATTCCATGAAAAATATGGGTAACAGAGATTTTGGGAAGGATTAATAATTGTGGATGAATTTTTATTCAGATTAAAATTAAAATGGTATAGGGGTGGGGTCGGGGGGGGGGGGGGCAAATACCCCAACAGGGGGCCAACCGGCCCACAGCATTTTAATACAAATAAAAAGATTTTTAGTGTTTTTAAATTTTCTCCAACCG
>LS049806.1:4906-16277 GCA_900241095.1 Acartia tonsa | reverse complement strand
AATTTTTGGAAATATATCCAACCCCCAAAAAAATTTTACCCCAAAAGTTTTACGGGCATTTTCCCCCCACTGAACTTGAATTGCCCTTCTATTGAAATCCTCCCCCCTCCCCCAGTAACAGCTTGATCGTCCTTAATTCTGTAAAAATATATTTGTAGAGTAGCTTTAATAAATAAGTTAATGAGTAGCTTTGTTAGCAGATATCAGGGAGGGAAGGGGACATTGGACTGGTAACCAAAGTTTGATATCAACATTATCTAATTCGTTGGTTTATTTTATTGAAATTTGATAAGTTAGTTCAAACTGGTAGTGTCTAATCATCCAATAGTTCTAATCTACATGAGGAATAATCTTATTTGTAATCATGTGAAAGTATATGAATTTATCTCCATTGTCTTATCCCATAATATCCCTGGTAGATATATGAAATATTGACCTGAACTTTTTGCATATTGTCTTTTCATTAGAGTACACTGCAAGTGTCAAGCATATTAATAAAAGTAGGATAATTGTTTAGAAAACAAGGATTATGTGGGAGTGTCCCCGCTTTAGCCTCAGGGGTTTGCGATCACGAGCTTGGTAGACAAACAGACTTATAACCACATATTGCAGGTCAGCTGTGCTGATCTGCCTATAACAATAATTAACGGTAATTTCAGTTTGATGTTTATTGGGAAAGGGCAGCTTAAATACGAATAGTTTACAACAATATGTAACATATGGATTAAGGATACACATATGAAAATAAGAGTTACATAGCAAAGATATCATATTTAATGGGTGGTTATACAGGGCTTATCCCCTCCCTGAGCCAGGGAGGGAGCAGCAGATGTATAACTGATTGAATAAACATAATAAATGGCACAACAACTATACAGAAGCATTATATTGAGGTCTAAAGAGCATTTGTTAAAATCAAGAATAGATATGAAAATAGCCAAAAACCTGCTAAAAAAGCAGATGACCGTTATAATTGTTTTCCTTAGAAAGAGGGTAAAAAAAATTTGATATAGTTATCTACAAAATTTTAAAAATCGGACCAAAAACACCAAAGAAATGCGGAAATATAAAAAAATAGCCAAAAAACCAAAGCTGTTCGACCGCCATGGATGTTTGATATTTGATTATGCTTCTTAATGATGGGAATGTTGATAAAAAGTATCATCCATGTATCTTGAATAGGAGCAGAGAAAATAATGTTTTCCTAAATTTGTGTTTATGGACAGACAGACGGATATTTGGAATTATAGAGTAGCTTCGATACTAAAAATGAAGTTAGATTATAATCCTCATATTAAAGTAAAAGGATGATTCCTATAACAGTTAGGTATGATTTAAGAAGCGTAGCAACTCTTTAATCATTACTAGAAATAGAAAGTTCATTTAAAACATGTTGCTTTTTACCTTTTTACAACTTTTTTTTATGTGATATAACTATCCTATTCATCTGATTTTGAAATACTGATTCCTGTTACAACAAGGTACAATGTTACAAGTGAAGAATCTCCATATTTTAAGCCCTAAAAATGTTAATATTACCTTAAACAGTATACTGTATTTATAAGTGTTAAAGTTTGTATGTTCTACTGCTTCAGAACTTCGCTTTGATGGGTGTTGTCATTCTTGTTTTGATTGTAATCTATTACTAAACATTCAGGAATCTGAATGGAAAAACCAATGGCCGCCATATTAATACTAATCTTTAATGATAATACACAAAATTACCCCTTTAGTAGATTTTAATTTAGTGGTTGAAACGTTTGAACACTCAACTTAATGATTTAATCAATCAAAATTCAATAAAAGCCCCCTAAGTTTTAAACGAATAAGAAAACGTCATTATAAAACTAGTATAATAGACCGCCGAATTTCTCCACCCTGTGTACATTACTTTATAAACTCTGTATTCCACCTAATATACAACTCTGAAGTATTTAATGGTATTTCCTCTTTATAATAAATCATATAAAACATTTTTTAACTGGTCAATACATTATGCACTAAAAGTCACAAAAATCACATAATTTTGGAATTAAAGCTATATGTTCTTATTTAATTTTTTTGCATTACAAATTTAAACTTTATAGATTGCATTTTAAAATTGCGTTATGGCTATAATATGTGGAATTAGAAACCTAAATTAAAGAAATCATGATATTTATAACTATTAGTGGCTTTTCGGGGCATTTTTGCTTTGAGATATTTCTCTAAGAAAGGATGTCGTATCCCCTTAAATAGCCTTAATTCTTCTAAGGATAAATGGACAATTACCCTAAATGTTCTAACCAACAGTATACGAGATCATATTATAGAAACATACAAATTAGTTAATTCAGTATATAGCTTTTAATCGTGTATTATGTAATCAAAAACATCTAAAAATAACACAAGATAAAAAATCTGAATATTCAAGATATGTAGCGGGACAAAGTGTCTAAAAAGTTAGCCATGTGACGTCATAAAAATGAGGGAGATGAGAGGAGAAGCGGAAAAGAAAACCCCTTAAAAAGAGCTGGATAATCCTTGATTTTTATGACGTCACATGGCTGATTTTTGATGCACTTTGTCACGCTACCAAGATCTACTTAACTTAAATTGATACTAAAATGAATTTTTATCTTTAGTACCCTCTCCCTGCCAGAAATGCAGCTCAATTTTGTGGAACCCCATGATTCAATTCATTATGTGTCATTTTTACATGCACACGTGTAAAAATTAAAATCAGCACAATTTCCTAGATTTTCATTAAAAACGTATCCAACCCCCATCGCACCCCTACAACAAAACATTAATTGTTCAACGACATTGGACTGCAAATCATGTTGGTACCCTAGCCTCTAGGGGCTTATCAAATCAGGGGATGGTGGTAAACCCCAACACTTAATATTTTTTACACATCTGCATCATCAAAGTAATAATTTCTTTTCATTTTTTATGCTGGGGGTTGACTCAACCCCTTAGAAAATATCATAATACCTTAATATGACTTGATCATTAGATATATATTACATGAAAAGCAAAACCCAATCGATTCAGCGGTTCAGCGGATTCAGGGGAAAAATTGCAGGGAGAAGAAAAATTGTCGTCAATTTAGGTTGCTATTTTTAATTGTTCAGTTCGTAGGAGGATCCAGTAGGAGGATAGGGGATGGGGTAAAGGGGGCGATCGTTATCTTAGCCTGCTACAAGTTTCACTTTTTTAGAGAATATGAAAATCAATAATAATAAATCAATTATTAAATAATGTACAAAAAAAAGTGCACTAATAGACGGCTCAAATAAAATGAGATAGATAATGTTAAATGTGCAATAATTCAGGGGAAGGTGAGAATAATTGCTAGAGCCAATAGAGGCAGGGGAAGGGGGGTGGTTGAAATATTTGGGAAGTTACAAAAGGGTCAATTCTTAGAGTAACTTTGATTAGAGTGGTAGTAATTTTTTTAATTGACAAAATCTTTACTTAATAGCAGTTTAACAAAACATCTAAAAACCAAAAGTCTTCTGCCAGCTGCCTACAGATTCTGCAGAAGCCATGTAAACGTAAAATGGCAATTAAGTTATTGGTTTGGTTTTGTCCTTATTAGTTTAATAAGCACACCTGCAGGTGGCTGCTAAAACCAAGGCGGCAGCTAAGCCTTTATTCTTCACTACGACAAGAAATTTTAAAATTCAAAGGAGGACGACTCTTTAGCATAAAAATTTACAAATACAATTTTTTTTACCAACAACAGTCGATGACCAGAGTAAGTTTGCATTAATGAAATTGATTTTAACAACCTGAAAAATGCAACCGTTTCTTAGCTGACAAGTGAACCAGCTAGAAAACCTTTTGAAAAGCCTAACCCTGCTGGCTCTCTTTACCCTTTGTAACCAAACCTAACATAAAATATTTTTTTAACAAGTTTAACTATCGTCCATCCTACTGCTTTTGCACTAATTTACATCATGTTAGCTAGAGGATCATAATACAAAGAATATTAGAAACAAAACTATTCCCATCTGGTGGATATAAACTGCTGGAATGATTATACCTGGAAATAAGTAATAATATGTAGCTTTCATCTATTTAACATAATCGTCATTGAATTGAATTATTTAAATGTCTTCTCTTTGCTAAATGATCAAATTGGTCAAGCACTGAATATTGAAAATTTAATGCACGCACACACACACACATAAACGTACATACACACACAGACACACACACACCTTGATACACAAGTAATTAAGGAAGATGAGTCAAGCATGGGGTGGGGGGGGAGGGTCAATAAAATAATCAGGGATCTTAAAGATCCTAAGCAAAAAATGATATACATACATCCCCAATGATGTGAAACAAATTACCCCTAATGTAGATTAAAAATATTGAAACCAAACAATCAAAATACATAAAAGGACCCAAAGGTTTTAATTCACCAATTACGATAGTCCAAGGCTATAAAATGTTAGTATCTGTACAATAACTGTCCTATGTTCCCTCTTCCCTGAAAATGATAGATAGATACAATGGACAATCACAGGGGGCAATAAAATTCCCCCCCTTCCCCATAGAAAAAATATAAAGGGGCAGTATATTTCTTTTTTCTCTATCTCTTCTTTTCCTTCTTTTCTTAACACTCTCAATCTTTGAATTATCTATCTATTCATTTGATATTGTTATGCTTGTTTAAACTTTGTATATTTTATTTCAACTCTCGCACAATAATGCAAATTTTGCATTTTTCTATAAAATCATTTATATGTCATGCAGAAAGTAGGTCTCAATACCCCCTCTGATATTGGAATTGGGAAGGCTTTCCTTCCCCCCTTTTAACCCTTATGAAATAACCCCCTGAAAAAAACCGTGCACGCAACTAATTTTATTTATGCTCAATTTCTCAAAGCTTTTGTCCTATGTCAGTGGTTCATAACGGAAAGCGCTTTTATTTGTTTGATTAGGGCATTTTATAATTTATAATTGCCCTATCGATTTCAAACCTGTAAGATCTTCATTAGAAAGTCAGTATGTACATTTACCCCCCCCCAAAAAAAAAACTGGATCACATGATGTTATAGTTAAGATTTTGTATATTTTTTAAATCTTCAAATCCTGGTAGGAACAGGGGACTCTAAATTCCAGAAAAATCCAGGTAAAAAATTCAATGTGCTTCTTTCTTCTTCTGGCTTAAATAAAACATTAAAAAGTTTTTAGAAGCTATTCTTTGGCTCTGCAAGGTTGTTTGCCTATAACCTAGATCATTTTGCTGGGATTTAAAAGATTTCAGTGAATGGTGAAGCTACTCTATAATTCACATTGTCCATTCTTACGTCAGTCCGTAACGCTAGGAGAAATGTGATTTTCTTGGCTGCTTTTTAAGATTATTTTGTGAAGTTATCTCTAACCAAAGAAAATCACGTTTATAACTAACTTGTTCTGTCAGACAAGAATTTATTTCACTTTTCTTGTTGTTCCATCCCTATTTTGTGCCTCGCTACTTGTGTGCGTTGTCGTCCTTGTCTTTAACTTTAGTCAGTCTTTTGGTTTTAGAAAAAGCACATAAATATACTAAGATCTAAGATTTAAAACTGTTATGTCGATTTTTCTTTCGTTGTTTTGTGTGGGCGGCCATTTTATTTTGCCACTGGTCACGTGATGATCAGGGCTGGTATAAAATATGTTGGATGTTGAAAGTTATGACCAGTGTATAGCACAAACTCTCAGAGAGCATAATACAATTATATTAAGAATACAGAAACCACTAGGAAGGAAAATCGACAAAAATACCTCACCAGTAACACCCCTATGTTAAACTTCAGTGCTGTTATTGACTAAATTTAAAGCTGGCTATATGGTCATTATTATGTTTATGGTCATGTGAGTTTAGTTATTTATTGTATCGTATTATAGACAGCTTTCTGTGGATATTATAATGAAAAATTATAATATTAGTTCCAGTTTTGAAGGCTAATAAAACTGGTTTTATATTATGGTTTTAATCTTTTATTTGTGGAAAAATGTCCATAATACGATACGATATATGATTTTTCATTATGTCTCAGAACCGGTTCTAATCTAATAGATATTAACGGTTTCAAAGTCATACTGGAAAACATTTAAATTTTAAATAGATCCCCTTTACTTTTTAAAACCTTTTCGGCATATATGGATTTAAAATTTTTACTTACAATGCAATATGTCAATATCCTAATGGCTATAGTAGTCACATAAATAATAAATAATACCAATGTTTTAATGTTATAAGAAGAGAATGGTAATTGCTTCATGTGACACCTGCTCAACGTAATTACCAAAAGTTTATGGAAAAATTTTAGTAATTTAACTTTAAGTCCATAAAAATCAAATTAAAATTTCTGTCAACATTGCTTTCAAATTTGATTATGCCAACCGATGTCGTCTATTGGTTAATTAATAATTACCAGCAGCGAAGCCACTCTGTAATCCACTTTGCCTGTGCGTCCGTCCATCTGACTGGTGATTTTTTGGGTGAATATAAATAGCCCCAACTAGAGAATATTCACTTTACAGCTTATTTGGTTCATCGGTCTATCGGTCAGGTTACATATATATATATTTATTAATCACATTCATCTTTTTTTTAATGACCATTAAACATCTGCTCTATAACCCAATTTGACCTTTTTGTTTCGCTACTTATGGACGTAGTCATCCTCTACAATAATTATTTTTATAAAAATTGAAGTTTTATTAAAAAGGGCGCTTGATATTTTATTTTTTTATTTATCAATATAATCTGTTCTCTTATTTTTGATAATTTATGAAGCTAGAAGTCTGTTAAAAAGAATCCAACTGTGTGACTTCTGTGTTTTAAAAAAGTGATTTTTAAGTGCAAAAACAGATTTTGTAACTACTTTAAGTATAAAACATTTTAACACTCCTCATTTTATAAACATGGCTTATCTTTATTTTTGTTGATTACTTAAACAGGAAGATGCAAGCAAAAACTCTTGTCTTCATTTGTGGGTAAGTTTTTATTTTACTTTTTATTAAGTTTATTTTCTAGACTGAATAAATAAAAGTTCTTTATAATCTTTTCAGTGAAGCAGCAAATAGTGTCTAATAAAAAATGACGCCTTAAAATACAAATGACCAATGATTGGCCAACATATATTTTACCATTGGTCAATATAAATGTATACTTTTGTATTGTATGACGTAATTATTTATTAGGCTCTATTTGTTGCTTCACTTTCAGCTCTTAATTGTAAAATCATTAAGAATAGGCGAAAAATAAACTTTGAAAGGCATTTGTGATACTTTTTCCCTTTCACCATCATATTATTTGCTTTGCTTAAGAACTTTCAAGGGAGGAGATTATTGGGGTAATTAACCTAAAAAATTAGATTTACCTCCAAAAATGTTTTTCCTAAAGTTCTCTAAGAACCATGTTTGTTATTTTCCAATAAAATCGGTGAATTTTTAAAATTTGTTAACTCATAACTTGGGTTTATGAATAATTAAAAAATCGATAATACTTTAAAACCATTTTGCTTTGTAAAAATACCAAATTACGCCCCTCCCTCGTTCCCCTCAATAATAAAACATGATTTAACACTATGTTTCCCAGTAAAAATTGTATTTTCTTTGCTTTTTTGATAACAATAATTCTATACATTAAAATTATGAATTTCAAATATTTAGTATTGATAATTATCATTCTGAAATGACTAATAATTGGAAGCAAAATAACTATTCTTCAGGTGCATTGTTCCTAGTTTTCTTATCATTCCAAAATTATTTATATTCAGACTGTTTCTCTCTGGAGTGAGTGGCCAAGTAGACGACATTCTAAATGCCATTCCCGGAATTCCTGGTAAGTTATTTCCATAATACATACTTGATACTACGCCCCTAGATGCCTCTTGAGGCACTTAAGGTGGTGGGAAATCTAACTCTCTCAAAAAATGAGAGGGGTGGCCATTTTTTAGGGGTGATTTCTCTAAGAAGTGTGGGGTAACCTCCCCCAAAATAGTTATAAACCTTACCAGGACCAAGGAGAAGTTACATTGTAAAGGAGAATCATATTGGTTCAGCGGTAAGCGAGATTCTTCGGTACAGATAGACATCCTGTCACTGTTACATAAGGATATGAACTATGAATTAGATCGATATTAACTATCATTTAAGAAATAAAAAGCCTTTACTGAAAAAAAACAATATCTGGTATTGTCAAATATATGCAAATGAGATACTAATTGCGATGAAGCACAAAAAAATGTAATTTGCAGATTAAAAGATATTCATAAAAATATTAATTTTATATTATTGAATAATGGAAACAATGAAGTATATGCAGGGAGGAAGAGGACATTAGACTATAAATTACACTGGTACTCAAAGTTAGCTCAAAAACTTCATGTACTTTTATTGAATTTTAATTGGTTTGTTCCAAACTTGAAGTGCCCATATCATATAACCAATAATTTTAATCTACAGAAGAGGTAATATTGTTTATCCTCATGGAGATAAGAACTAATTTAACTACCATTGTCTTATCCCTTAAGATCCCTGAATATATGTGTTCTTAAAAGTAATATAATACGAAATTTTCCACCATTCAATCAATCAATCACTGTCAGATATTGTAAAAAAGTTTTGTTTTGATTAAATTAATATTCAATTTGACATGTTTTACAGGAAAAAAAATATGTTTTTGATTTGCATTAGATTAACAGAATATTTAATGTGTATCAGAAAATTATGAATATTTTGTTTTACTTTTTTACATATGATTATGAACAGCTTATATTATGGAAAAGTGTAATTCTGTTCATAAATACCTTATCGTAGCTGTCTATAGTGCCCTAGCAAAATGGGGATAGATGTCACTGCTTTTGGCCTATTCTATTGACGTCAGGAAATACACTATACCCCATCACTTTTCTAGAGGGTTTCTTTCCCACTTCCCTTTCTCTTTCCCTCTACTATGACGTCAATAGAATAGGTAGGCGACATCTATCCCCATTTTCCTAGGGCACTAAACACAGCTACAATAATACTAATTAATACATTATTTTTTCTAACTTGTTTTTTTCTTCATTTCAATAATCTTTAATGCTTTTTTCAATTGGGCCTTACTATTTTCTATAACCTAAAATATTTTTAGTACTCAATTTTTGTGCTTGTAATTGTAATTCCAGAAAAACTGCATTTTTTTGCATTTGAACAGTTAAAATTTAAATACATAAATTGTGTTGTATATCCTGCCTAAAATAAAATTTTGTTCATTTTGTGGGACTTTTGAGGTTGGACCAATTTTGAAATAAATCCTCTATTTTTTCTACAGCTTTTCCCCCTTTTTTTAAAGAAAATAACAAATATGATTTTTTTAGGCCAAGATTATCCTATTTTTCCTGTGACAGTTGAGACCTCATTTATTTGTGATGACAAGATTCCAGGCTACTATGCTGACCTAGAGGGAGAGTGCCAACAATATCATATCTGTGCATCAGGTCTAGTATTTATATATGTTAATATACCTGGCTACTATGCTGACCTAGAGGGAGAGTGCCAACAATATCATATCTGTGCATCAGGTTTAGTATTTAGATATGTCTTTTTAATTTTGAGAATATTGCCAAGAAACTTAAAAGCAGAATTTATTTCTCATATTATAGTGTCTCATTTCTATGGAAGAAATGGGTTCTTGTCACTTCTTGGTACTTTAAATTGCTTGGTCAAACGTTTTAATGATAAAGCTTTCCTGCTTTTTTTAATATTCTATGTATTAAACATACATGATGAATTGAGGGATATGATTATAATGTAAATCTAATTTTTAGAGAGTTGCTTAAACCTATTGTTATTTCTTTGTATTTTATTCTGTTTGTTTGTTAATTAAAATGTTGGATTTTTTGGTCAAGCTTTTTAGCTATGATCACATGATAATCATCAAATCTCTGAAGTATAAATAAAAAGAACAATATTTTTTATTTGTACTTTTCGCAGTTTATAACTCAATAAACAATAAATTGAAATAAAAGATGAAAACAAAAAAACATATTTATAAGAAATTTGCATGATTTTTAAGCCTTGCTCCAGTAATTTTAACAAATTGATTTAACAGGAAAACAGCACAATTACAATTTTTAAAAAAATGTAAAAAAATATGATGAGTTGATGATGGTTTTTAAAAGCAAAGCTTTTCTGTTGTCAAAGTCGGTCAGTTTGTCCGTAATGGATAGCTCTAATCGTTAATTTAGGCATGTTAGAATTGTCCTATAGATTTCAAACTTGGCATGGTGATTCTTGTCATAATTAGGTACGATTTAGAAAGCGTAGCAACTCTATAATCGTTACCAGAAAGTTCATACGTCCATTTAAATCATGCTTATTTTAAACTTTTTTTCCAAAACAACTTTTTATTATATAATTCAATAACTATTGATCTAAATTTTTAGAATTATGATTCCTAAGACAACAAGGTATAATATTGTAAGCGAGGCATCTCTATAATCAAATTCTTAGGTATGTCCTTCTACTGTATCCTTATTTACGCAATTTGCATCAAATTTATGTACAATTTTGTTAAGATTTACAAACTAATGTATTGGTTATTTAGTTTTGACACTTTACAAGTGTTAAGGTTCGTTTGTCCTACTGCTTTAGAGCTTTGCTTTTATGGATGTTGTCATCCTTGTTTTTGTGCTGTCTTGGTCAAGGGTGAGGTGTGTTGATTAGTCAAGTAGAAACTTTGAATTGTAGTTCTTTTTGTGTCATTAAGTCTAGACAAAACTATTTGATCAGTTTTAATAAATCATTTTGTTTAGATAAAGTACATAAAACACTTTAACTTTGTCGATTGGTCAAAATTTGAAAGAAAACTTTTTAAGAGACAGTTCAAGGCTATGTCAATATCAATGTTGAATTTTTGATATAATTTATAACTTCCTGATTTCAATATATAATTAAAGGTACTTTTAGTTAAAATCTGAGGTAACAGCTTATTTTTAAAACAGGTTCTTAAAGGTATACCTATTTCTTTTCTAAAACTCATAAAATGCCAAATTTGCTTTAATAATTTTATCTTTGAATTTTACATTACATTACAAGTACTCTATGTTGTATCCTTATATTTCATAGACTAATTATATTATACATAGATGGTTAGAGTGGACAGATAAAGTACACATTGTTTTTATCCTAATATTTCATAGACTAATTATATTATAGATTGTTAGAGTGGACAGATAAAGTACACCTTGTTGTATCCTAATATTTCATAGACTAATTATATTATAGATTGTTAGAGTGGACAGATAAAGTACACCTTGTTGTATCCTAATATTTCATAGACTAATTATATTATAGATTGTTAGAGTGGACAGATAAAGTACACCTTGTTGTATCCTAA
>LS049804.1:3229-23532 GCA_900241095.1 Acartia tonsa | reverse complement strand
ATTCACCAGCAGGGGGGTGAAAAATAATAAAGCATTCTTAGTATCTTAGAAGGAGGGTGTCACCCCCCCCCCCGTATCTGATTATAAATCGCGATATCCCTTAATCCCTGGATCGCCCTAGAGATATATGTATATCAATATTATATCATACATTATTGGAAACCTAAAGAAAATAGAGTAAAATAGAGTCATCTCAATACGGATTATTAAGGTCAAACAGCTCGCCTTCACAAATAGTCATCAAAAATAGAAGAATCAAAATATTTTTGAGTTAAGGAAAAATACGTTTGTAATTTTATTTTCAGGGGGGAGGAGTCCTTGTTTTCAAAGAAAATTTTTAAGAGTAATTGTTTTTTTTGATTGGGGCCCCCCGCAAGCTTTCAGTACAATAAGCCAATGTACCAATGTAATTGTAAAACTTCCATAAAAAAAGAATGAAATATCAGTCTAGCCGTTAAAAATATCACAGCTAACATGCATTTTAGCATACTTTTTCTTCTGTATATATGGTTATAAATGCGCTGATGTTTATTCTAAAATGATTGATGTATAAAAGTGAGAGAGAAAAAGAGGAGGATGTTGGAGTAATGGAAAGAGACTTAGAGAAAGAAAAGAGGAAGGGAGAGAGAGAGAGAGAGAGAGAGTGAAAGTGAGAGAGAAAAATAAAGGTTTAAAGTAAGATAAAGAAAGGAGGAGACAGTTAGATAATAATAGATAGGATAGAGAGAAAAAAGAAAGGGGACTAAGGCAGTTGTCATGGTAATATCAATCATATCTCTCATATGTATACACATTTTTCATTCTTTTTATATGCATTTCTAATATTCATATATTGTATTTAAAATATTATTGATTTTTTATTGTTTACCAATTAATAAATTTTCTTTAAAACAAATCTTCTAGGTGTTTCAAAATAATCTTAAAACCAAGAGTTTTAAAAATGGACTGTCCTTTCTTATGGTTAATAGAAAAAATAAGTGTATGTACAGTCCTTTCAAGCACTGAAGCTTCTGGAGACAGATGAGAGCTTCATTTTTCACACACAGGAAAAAAAGACCATGGTTAAGGAGGGGGGGGGGCGGGGGAGAGAGGACAACGAGAGAAAAACTTGGAGGATGAATTTTTATTATCTGAGGCAAGGGGAAAGGTTTTATTTGTTGTTGGTCTCTATTCTATCCATAACATTGTGATACAAATATAATAAGTTGATAGTTATCTATAAAAGGAAAGCAATAATAAATATTGGTATAGAATATAATCAATTATGAGAATATAAGAAACAACCTGAAATAATATTTATCTTAAAAACTACTAGAATATGACGTACGTTTTTTTTATAAATGATTTATTTATTTCATAAAAAACGGGTCTGTAAAATTTTTTTTTGGATATTTTTCATAGAAGGCATTCTATTCATGAAAACAAAATCATTATTTAATGTTCTGTATATTTGCAAAGATTATCATTTTACCTTCAACTTTTGATGTAATTTGAGCCTAGTGTGCTCTATATATCTAACTGTGTGTTGACTCTGTATCTGTGTATCTGGTCTCACAGTCACTGGTTACTTTCACAGTACTACATTCTAGTCTAGTTGTTAATAATACTATCTTACATTTCTATATTATAATAGTACCAGGGGCTCAAGTGTAGTAGAATATCCATGTTGAAGTTGAATATTTTGTAATTTTAGTTATTTTCAAATGCAATTTGATATCCACTAAACACAGATTATTTCTAGCTATTTAAAAGCTTTGGTGTTATATACAAAAATTTTGTACACAATTTAAAAAAAAATATATGATCAAGTGTATTTGACAATCCATGTAGGTATTGATCTACACTTGAGTCGTACTATGAATTGCCCCCTACTGAGTATACAACAGTTATTTATTAGTCTACATATTTAATTAATTATAGATACACATTACACATATAATTATATATAATATAAAATAAATAATTCTTATATGATATGTATTTCGTATACTAATCTAATTTGATTTAGATTTCTTACTTTTTTTTATACAAAAGTGATTATTAATCGTGATATTGAATAGGAATTTTATTGTTTTCAATAGCGAAGCTACTAAATAATTAACGTCTTTTTGTTACTCTGTCCGTATTGCCTTGTGAGAGAATTAATTTTTTTCCTATCTTTTCATCCCCCCCCTCTACTTTTATGACCACGGAACATCTGCTTTAAAACTCACTTTGTCCGTAGTAAGAAAATAATATAATCCTATTTCCAGTATGGCTTCAAAACTGATTAATATTTGCTGGATTATAACCGGTTCTCAAGCCATAATGAAAAATCATTTTAATTTTTTCATTTTAATTTCCGTGGAAAATTTACTGAAGTTTGAAAATTAATATAAATTTTTGTTTTTGTTTCAGAATTCTCTACCTACACAAAATAAAGCTTAACGGTGAGTTTAATTTTAAAACATTACGCAGACTGCCTATCTATAATACAAAGTAGCTTGATGTCTGTCTGTCCGTCCGTCTAAAGCTTAAGAAGTCGGTAACCACTAATATGATTGAATTCTACTCCTCAGGGAATATAACTACTGGTCCTGTGGAAGGGGGGACACCCCCCCCCCATCCCCCCCAAGGTAGGTATCTTATTTTTTAAAATTAACTCTTCGGGCAAATTTCCCTATAGGGGCGAAGCCTCTAGTAATTATATCTAATTCAGCCAATTAAAGAAAAATATATTATATATTAATCTAAGTTCACGAAAATTATCTTTTTATAACAAAAATTATTATTAAAGGACAATAAGTATACATATTTTAGCTTTATCATATGAGTTGTATTTTTAATTTTGTAAACTTTTAATTCATAATCACCAAGCATTTTATAATGCCTATAAAAATGACATCATACTATTAATCAATTAAATTGTAAACTAGCCTGCCATTGATAATGTAGTCTGTGTATTGGTCTATAATTTGCTATTTTTATTGTATGGCGTCAT
Source organism: Acartia tonsa (assembly GCA_900241095.1). Taxonomy (NCBI): domain Eukaryota; kingdom Metazoa; phylum Arthropoda; class Copepoda; order Calanoida; family Acartiidae; genus Acartia; species Acartia tonsa. Next base: position 20,552 of record LS049804.1, on the reverse strand, counting down.
TTTTTATAGTCACTATAAACAGCTTCATAAATCACGCATTGTATACACCATTAACTGTAGGTGGGCTGGGAGATAGTATCACTGTCATGGGTACAGAGATACTAGGGGAGGTCATGATAATATTAATATTTGTATAGGTGGGCTGGGAGATAGTATCACTGTCATGGGTACAGAGCCTGCAGATACTGGGGGAGGTCATGACAACAACAAGAATATGAATAACCAAAGATCTGGTGCTAGAAATCATCAAAACAGAGATAAATCAATGGAGGATACACAGTAAGTTTTACACAATATTGTTTGTAGTGTCAGACGTATAAAATATTTAGAATTGTTTACAAAAACACGTAGATAATTAAACAGTGAGGATTGTATTCAATTTTTTATGAAATGTTCTATTTTTGCACTTTAGACATAAAGAAAGCGTTTGATAGTGTGCTAGTCAATGAACAAAAATATATCTAACACACTGTGAGCTGTAAATAAAACTAGTTATAAGACAATTTCATAAAAACTTATGTTAATTAGGGTTATTACAAAGAATAAAATGTATTTCTTGCTTATTTAATGTTAATTTTTTTATGAAAAAATTATACGTGTTTGGTTAATCAAATAGCACAGCTGCTCTATAATTGTTTTTAATAGGGAACAAGTTGTGATTCAAGTGCCAAATGGTGATACAAATACAAGTGCCACAAATCCAGGTCAGAATAATCTTTTGTAATATTTGTTTTTCTGTAGTATAAATAGCGGAATAGATCTTTTCTTTTGGGCCCAGTGGGCCTTTATCCCTGGTTGCTGAGTGGATAGGAAACGGGTACTCATATTTAATTTTTGCATATTGAATTCGAATGTATATAAATGTAACAATATGTCTATGTGTGTGTAGCAACGAATTTTCCTAACTGCTGAACCGATTATCCCTTACAGTATTATATTAGGTTCAGAGAAGGTTAATTAACTATTTTATTTCCTTATTCTTTAGAAAGTTATAAAATTAGAAGTAGAGGGTCGACCTTCACCCCTCCCCCTCCCTTTCAGTCAATTGGTACCCTTTAAAACATTGTACATTATAAAAACCCTTAATATTTGAAATTTACAAAAATAACTAAAAATTAAATATAATTTATTTTTAGAAACAACTAGTGGATTCTCCAGTTTGTGTTCAAATTTAACATTTTCAAATTTTATAAACTTCTGTAAGGGCAACAAGGTGGAGCCTGAAGCTGAAAACAGGTTTGTCAAAGTTTGTAAAAGCGAAGCTTTTCTTTAGTAGGGTTGGTAACGGATATCCTGGCATTAATTTAGGCATGTTTTAATCTTCCCATGGATTTCTATTATAGCATTATGAATCTTGTACCTGGAATATGTACATTGTTTAAAAGATTGTTCTGTTTATAAATAAAGCCTAAATCTCATATAATCTGGTTTTAACAAGATTCTTAATAACTTTTGTTGCAAAAAATGACAGTTTATTTAAAGGATGATTACAGGATGACAATGATGACAACTTCTATAAATAGCGCAGCTTAGTAACATAAATCAATACACTTCAGAAAATAACATCCAAATATATTGATTAAAATATCAAGTTAATGTTAATATTTCCAAATATTTTTTTTTTAATTTGTAACTTATTTATTTTAGGTATATTTTAAAATTGATTTATGTCATATGATATCGTAATTTACAAAATTATAAAAATGTAACATCGTCATAATGTTATTTGAACGTAAAGAAAGCTCCTCTATAACCAATCTTTGTTTGTAAGTCACATAAACAAAAAGTAAATCATTTTATATTTATTTCACCTAAAATTGAAAAGTCCTTTCAAGTGTAAATTTATTTCTTGTTAATTCTTTGCTCATCTTGAACTACAGATCAGTCAATTTTAATAAAACCTTCTTTTAAAGTATTGGTGAAGGTTAATCAAGTAATTTGCCAGTCAAAATATTTGATTATATGTCTTTAGGTTGGGGTTCGGGCCTGGATCAACAGAAGAATTAATTACGACAGGTGAAGCTTATTTTGCAATTTAATAAAGACATTTGATACAACCTTATATTATTTTTTGTTTAAATTGATATAGTTATCTGATTATGGACACTTTTATTTTATAAAATATAAAAAGGTAAATTTATTTTATTAAAAAATTATATTTTTAGATAATAAATTCAGTTTCAACAAAATTTTTAAGAATGGCTTTCCGTTTAAGAAGGTAAAATTTGTTCAATTTAAAAGTTGTTTGTATTGCACTTGCATTGTGCTTTTATAAAATGTACAAAATAAAATTAACATTAACAAGTTGCCTTCTGTCAACATATATGTTTGGCATTACCATGGCAAAACTGTGTGGTGGTCGGCTGCGGCTTTACACAAACTGGACTAATCCTCTATTATATTTAGAATGAGGAGAGAAGTAAATCCGAAGGGGAGGGATCAGATTATTTCCTTACCCGGCTCAACTTTGTTGCAGAAGAAGGAGCTAATTTAGATGAATATAAGGTAGCACTTTTAGTTTACACATCATTTTATAATTATGAGTATTAGAGCTTTCCAAATAAGAAATCAAAAAATAAATTTGTTTTAATTGGTTTTTCTTAGGTTACTTGCTGTGGGAGATCTTGGTTTAGTCTTGTTATAGATCCTGGACAATCTAATCATTATAAGGTCTAGTTTTTTATATTTTATTCCACAGTTTTTATATTTTTGTTTTAAGGAAATTACAATATAATTTTTTTTTATATTTTAGTGGCTTTGGGTGATAAATTTTGCCGTAGTGTATAATCTTATTTTTGTGATTGGACGTGCAACTTTCTGGGAACTAGAAAAATTATTTCCTCTAGGTAGGTATTTATTAATTTACTTGTAGCCTTTATAAATTTTATATTTGGTACAATTTTGTAATCCTATAATGGTAAAGTACAGCTAGCTATCGGTCGGAGAGGTGTCGGATTTGATTTAGAACTACATCGTGTCATGCTCGATTTCAAAATGTTATTTCAAAAAGCGCATTAGTAAGGGGAAATGCATTTGCCTATAAACAGTCTTCAATGCAAGTTAACCCAGACAACAGTATTGAAATTTAAAGCTATTTTATGCAGTTATCCTACTGTAGAAGCAAGGATTTTTTGTTCTTCAAGATAAAACCGACTGAGTTCCATGTAACTGTCAATTCTCCTCTAGAAGCTAGGAACACAGCCGCTAGTATATCAATAAATTAACTAGGCGTTTGGCTAAAAATTACATCATATTTTAATATCCTTCCACCCTCCCCTTGAAAAAAAGAAATTACTTGATTTTTAAATAAAACATGCGGTGAAATACGATGAAAGAAATAACTATTATCAAATTTCTATATTATAGTTGAATTTTTAAAAGAAATTTTTAAAAGAAATATTTTATTAGGATGGACAGTCCTGGATTATTGCTGTGACGCAATTTACCTCATAGATATTCTTGTTAGAATGCATGAAGGTTAGTAAAAAAAAAAGGAAAAAATCCCCCTACGAGAAGGTGATTTAGTAAAAATTAGTAAAATATATCCATTTTGATTAATATTTTGTTTATTTTCAGGCTACCTGGAGCAAGGTCTATTAGTGCGGAAACCAAAGTTATTAAGAGCAAACTATTTCAAGAGTAAATACCTCATTCTAAACATTATAAGGTAACAAATTTCAGTGGTTTCCCTCAAAGTGCCTAGTCGAGCACAGAAATCCTTCCCCCCCTTTATTAAAATAAAATAAAATGGGTGGGGGGGAGGCATGTGTTTTTTTTACTTTAGGTTAAGTTATATTAGGTATAGGGTAGCCCAGCAGGGTTTGACACAGGTATAGGCCCCATAGGGTTTAAGCATAGGGAAAAACAACCCTCTTTTATTTTTGATGTATTTTTTCCTCGTTTTGTACTTTGAGGGAAAGGACCTATATCTTATTTTTGAAAAATTTGTAATAATAAAAATATAGTAATAAATAGTTTTTGTGTTACTTTTTATGTTTCATGTTTTTAATTTTTTAGTTTGCTACCAACAGATTTTCTGTACCTGATTTTCCCATGGAAATGTGATGCATTCTGTCCTTGTCCGGTCCTACCATGTCCTGTTATAGTCAGGCTTAACAGGGTGTTCAGGTAATATTATTATTATATACAGGGTGTCCTCTGTCTAGTACTACCATGTCCTGTTATAGTCAGGTTTAACAGGGTGTTCAGGTAATATTATTATTATAAACAGGGTGTCCCCTGTCTAGTACTATCATGTCCTATTATAGTTCAGCTCAACAGGGTGTCCGGGTATTTAAATTAGTGTTTGCAGAACTTCAATCAGAAGAAATCTGTAAGAAATTAAGCCGTAATTGAGCTTTAGCTTGGAGATCATTGGCGTGCGGTGTAGAGAGTGTAGGAGGGTGTAAACACCTCCTTAAAATTGAAATTGGAAAGGCCAGCCTTCCAATTTTTTCCTTAATGGTTGCATACAAAAATGTTGTGCAGGCCACTGTTAAATAATTATTCCATATTTTAGGGTAGACCGTCTGTTTGAATTCTTTGATAAAACAGAAATTAGAACAAACTCTCCAAATGCTTTCAGAATTTTACAGGTAAAATAAAAAACTATCAAGAATAAGCTTTTTATTTACTTTTCTCTGGACAACTTTATTGAAATCAGACAATGTATTTCATTTAGATTATTTATTTAAAACAGATCTATGTAAATATTAATTTACAGAACATAAAACTGAAATTTGTACCTATTAATTTTACCTCAAATGTTTTTAACCACTTAATAAAGCCCTTCAAATTTACATAGAAGCTGCATGTAGGTCCTGGGACGATTTTTTTATCTGTTACTTTGAAAGGAGGAGGGTGTTTATTACCAAAAAGTTTGCTCCTACCAAAAATATTCCCTCTAGGTCCCTAAATGCTAAGGTAGAAGCCACTAGTTATTAATATTATCATATGAGAGACAACGTTTTTATTATAATTATAGAATGATGTAATCCCTCAACCTATCTTAATCTTTTTTATGGCTAGCACGAAATAATTTCTCTTCTTTTATATTTTTAGTACCGCAGCTATACTATAACTACAGGGTATATCCGTATGTTGTATATACAAAAATATTCTAAAATTTAATTAAATACCTCAGCTTTTATTTAAGATAAAGACAAGCTGTTTGTGTCTAAATTTTGACACATTTTGATGGTATTTCTCAGCATTTTAAATTTTATCTCCTCTATTTGTCTAAATATATATGTAAATATTTTATCAATAAAACAGGGTAGATATGTTAATTTATAGATGATCCATATTGTTCATGTCAACTTATATCTAAGGCAAAGTAGATGTTTGAAATGTATTAACTAATGCTATGGCCACTTTCATTAAATTCAGAACGTCATCGAACTTATGAATAAGGACAGGGTGTTTGAGGGTTGTCAACGTTATTTATAATCAAAAACATAATAGGTAGCTTAATAAGAAAATTTAGATCTAAAAGTAAAAAAATAATTAATAAAAATTGATTTAATTGAAGTGAAAAATCGTGTGGGTTTATTATTATTTTTAGATTAAGTGCAATTAACGATAAAATAATTATAATAACTTTTAGATCAAACTAATTTTTAATGATTATTACAGTTGATATTAGTTATTTATCGCATCGTATTTTGGACAGCTTTTCGTGGATAGTAAAATGAATAATTATAAGATTAGTTTATGACCTGTGCCATCTAAACTGGTAATGCTTCTATGATTTTTATTTTATTATTATTTAAAAATTGTTTATAATACGACAATAGATGATTTTTGAGTTTAGAACCAGTTCTAATCCTGGGGATAACTATCGGTTTCATAACCATGCTGTTATTGCTATTAGAGATGTAAAATTGCTGCATATCACAATTCTATTATTTCTATTATTTTAAGGTTGTGCTGTTGATTTTAATTCTGATTCATTGGAATGCTTGTCTCTTCTTTGCCATCAGCTTCTATATTGGATTCAAATCTGATGAATGGGTCTATCAGGTTTAAAAGTTATTCATATCATAATAAATAATTAGTTTATCATATCAAATGTTTTGGAAAATAAAACAGTATAAACAGTTTATTTTTATCCATAAACACTTTAATTATGACTAGTTATTTTGCCCATAGCCTCCCATATGGGAGAACGAAAGATGTTAGATTGGGAGGGTGAAAGAACCCTCCCCCAAAATAGTTATAAACCTTCCCAGGACCTATGAGAAGCTACAATGTAAAGGAGAATCATATCGGTTGAGTGGTTAGCAAGATCCTTTGGTACAAACTGACAGACAGGAGACTTCCTGTTACTTTATTATCAGGATAAAGGAAGATCCTAGCCTACTAACATATATGTTTTTATACACGGAAACTTTATCTATTATTTAGGGAGACCCTAGCCTTGTAACACAGTACATCTACAGCTTTTATTGGTCAACCCTCACCCTTACTACTATTGGTAAGCATACTTTTAATTACTTGGATTATTAATCTAATTAATTTTAAAAATTGAATCATACAATATTTCTTACCCTCACCCCCAAAATTAAAATTTTATGATTTATGAAAATTTTGATCGCCATTTAGTTTTCTGTATGTCTAAGAAAATGGCATTTCATATCCATTTTTCATTAATATAAAAACAATTTTGAAAATTATTGCAGGTGGTTTTAAAGTTAAAAGTTTAAAGTTCGAGTCATTTAGCTTTTTCTGAACCTTAAACAGCCCAAGTTCTGAAAACTAATGATGCTATTATTGAAGGTGAGACTCCCCAGCCAGTGAAAGATGTTGAGTATCTGTTTGTGACCATTGATTTCATGGTTGGAGTTCTTATCTTTGCTACCATTGTAGGTAATATCAACAAACATGGGATGGAAGGGACATAGGACTCTAAATTAAATTGGTACCCAAAGTTTTATAAACATGCGCTCTCATTCCTTGTGAGAATTTTTTATGTATTTTTTTATATTTGGATTTTGAATTGCCTATTTCAAACTAGCAGCGTCCAAACTTTTTACCCAATAATTTTGTTTATTAATATTGGGGATGTACATCAATTTGGTGTCCATTGTTTTATCTCTTAAGATATTTACATTAGAATATAAAAATTTTATTGATGTACTAATAATTAATTGTTTTGATACCCAATATAAAGTATGGTAAAGCAAAGAAGCTACCTTTCTATACAACAATAATAAGAACAATTTTTCTAAATAATATTGGTTCTATGATAACCGATATGATGGCTGGTAAAGCAGATAAGTTACCTGTCTCAATTTCTAACATAATCTATGTAATAATTATTCTAGGTAATATTGGTTCTATGATAACCAACATGAACGCTGGTAAAGCAGAGAAAAGAAACCGTATGGATGCCATCAAACAATATATGAATTTTAGAAAGGTATATTATTTGTATTAATTCTATATTAATCAGTCTTTGCAACTTTCTCTCAAAACAAGGATGACAACACCCACAAGAATCGAAACACACAAATCATGGTTGAGAGTAAGGACAAGATGATTTAAAGAGCATTTGTTATAGTCAAAAATAGATTTATTGGAGAAAAAAGCACGTAATTTTCTCACTTATTTTTACATATTTTTAATTTATATATTCAGATCGAAGGTCAAGACTTTTTAAATAGTAAATAGAAAATTAAATTTCCCAATTAGCGGTACTGACTGACTTACTGACGGACTGGTGGACGGACAGACAAAGTGATTTATTAAGTAGCTTTGCTATTAAAAATGTAAAATATATAATTAAAATAAAGTTTAATATCAGTAAATGGTATAGAAACTAAAAAGGTACTTGCGTATGCGTAATGCCAATTTTTGTTTTGTTTTTACTTCTAATAAAATGATGTTTAGGTCGGAAAAGAATTGGAAAATCGAGTAATAAAATGGTTTGACTATTTATGGACAAATGAACATTCTTTGGATGAACAATCTGTCCTGGAAATGCTGCCCGATAAATTAAAGGTTTGTACTCTCACAAATAGTATTAACCACTGGACCTGGGCAGGTTTATAGCCAGTTTGGGTGAGTGTACAACCACCCTCCAAAGAGAAATTTCCTTGGACAAAAGTCCCCACCTCCCAAATAATTCCCTTTGTGTTTTCTTTTCAAAACTAAAATTTAAAATGGGGGGAGGGGGGAGACTTTATCCATCCCCACCTCGAGTGATCTAGAAGCGTAGCCGATAGTCTACTATAAGTTAAACACTTTCATAATAAGTAACTTACATTTAAAGCTCCAAGATATGAAAATATATTTTTGTTAGACTTTTTTCAATATTATATTATTGTTATTACTAGTTTTATATTATATTAAATGTTATACATAAATATAAAATATTCTTTATCTACTAGAAGAAACATTATTAACAATTTTTATCTCAAATATATTTTTATTCCCAGGCTGAGATTGCGATCCATGTTCATTTGGATACTCTTAAGAAAGTCAGAATTTTTCAGGTAATTTATCTCCTTTCGCTTAAACATTTTTTTAATTAGCTTTGGTATATTTGAGAAATTGTTTTGTTTATTCCATACGAGTTGAAATAAATTTGTTTTTTGTCTAAAAATACAGCACTGATATTTTAGTCAAACATTTGAAATTTATTATAAAAACGTGATTAGAGTTTTTCCGCTGTTATCAAAAATTTTGTTTTGAGATTTGTATATCCATACAAATATGCAACTTACTATATCCAACTGTCTGTTATATTCAATTCTAACTATTTGCTTGGAAATTCTTGCTTTACATTTGATAGCTTATTGATGTTGTCATCCTTGTTTTATTTTAGGATTGTGAAAAAGGATTGTTGATAGATCTTGTTCTTAAACTTAAATTGAAGGTAGGTTTCTATTCTGTAGATATTTTGATCTAATGAAATTAAGTTATTGATTTAATTCATGGATTTGTAATAACTATGAAAATTATGGATGAAAATATCCTTGAATGTATTAAATTTAATAAATTTGAACATACTTTTAATTTAAAAGATAAAGCTTACAATCTCACAAACCTGTTGACTGATTGGAGATTGCTATTCAGGAATAAACCTAGTGGTCTTGGGCAATTTTCTTGGAGGGTTGGGAGGGGGCGGGTGGGGTGGGTTGGCTCCCATTGTTCCAAAAAATAATTCCCGGAAAATGAGTACTCTAAACCTGTTTTTTTTTGGAATTAACAAATATTAAGTGACAGGCGTTTCTCTATTGGGGTGATCATATAGGGGCTAGGAGCAAAGTCAGAATTGTGAAAAAAGATTAAAACCGCTTCTGTTAAGGTATTTTCTCCTGGCGATTATGTTTGCAGAAAAGGAGATGTTGGCAAAGAAATGTATATCATCAAGGAAATCATGCAAAATTAATCATAAATCATTTATTATTGACTATTTTATGGTAGCTTCACTTTCTAAATCAATAGGACAATTAAATCATGCCCAAATAAACAATAAAAGCTATCCATTACTGACGAACGTAGGAATCTAACTATATTAAAAAAGCTTTTTAAAAATGAAATGGTTAATATTGCTAAATACTTGAAGAGAGGAAAGTTGGATGTTGTGGCAGATGATGGTAGACAAGTATTTGTTACTCTGGGAGATGGTGCTGTCTTTGGAGAGGTAATAATAGTTATTTAGACAAGTATTTGTTACTCTGGGAGATGGTGCTGTCTTTGGAGAGGTAATAATAGTTATTTAGACAAGTATTTGTTACTCTGGGAGATGGTGCTGTCTTTGGAGAGGTAATAATAGTTATTTAGACAAGTATTTGTTACTCTGGGAGATGGTGCTGTCTTTGGAGAGGTAATAATAGTTATTTAGACAAGTATTTGTTACTCTGGGAGATGGAGCTGTATTTGGAGAGGTAATAATAGTTATTTAGACAAGTATTTGTTACTCTGGGAGATGGAGCTGTCTTTGGAGAGGTAATAATAGTTATTTAGACAAGTATTTGTTACTCTGGGAGATGGAGCTGTCTTTGGAGAGGTATTTAGAACTTAATCTTACAGTACGATGTCTGTCCGTCTGTCTGAAGCTCAAGATCTCGGTAACTGCTGATCAGATTGTTATCTACTCTTCAGGGAATGTAGACTCTTGTTCTGTGGTGGATTTAAACTATTTTGGTTGGGGGTGGGACACCCACACCCCCTAAAAAAGAAAAAAATCACCACAAAAAATATCTAAGTTCTAGTTTTCAAAATTTGGCATTGTCTTTTTTCTATGGGCGATCTCTAGGGAGGGTTTTATTACCCTCCCCAAACCTTCCTACGATCGATCAATGAGAAGCTTCATTGTAAAGGAGAACCATGTCGGTTTAGAGGTTAGCGAAGACAGTCTTGTAGACATCCTGTTTTCTTTAATATAAAAATTGTTAATTTTTGATCTATCATGGATTATGGGAACCTTGTTAAAATTTTATAATTTTAAGGTGAGTATTCTGAACATACCTGGAAATAAAACTGGAAACAGAAGAACAGCCAATGTTAGAAGTGTCGGATATTCGGATCTTTTCTCTTTAAGGTACACGGCATATTGAAAGATAATTAATTGTTTTTTCCAATCCTATGGCCCTATTCCTGTAGACCTCGCTAAGTGTCTTTCAAGCACTGATCCCACCTCTATCTTTTAGAAAAAAAATAAGGGTGGGGGTTCTTTATTTTGTCTCATCCCTGTTGTGCTTGCCAGTACAAAAGATAATCTAACCTAACCTGACATAAAGTAATAAACAAAGAAAAGAAAAATTACTCCCAGCTCCTTCTTGGTTTTAATTTGTTGCAAATTGTAGGGATTATGGGGTAAAATTGCTCAATTACTTAAAATAAGCATCAACTAATAATCGATATATATTTTTTACTTTTTAGTAAAAAATATATATTTATCTTGTATTAAATTTTTAGCAAAGACGATCTTTGGGAAGCATTGTCTGAGTATCCAGAAGCAAAACAAAGGTAAACATCTTTAAGGTTATCACAAATTTTTTTAATTTTATACTTTTGTGACTTTGGCTATCCGCGACTGTGACATAACATGTAGCGCATCCGCTGGTTGTCGGGAAGGTGAAGTTTCGAATCTCGGTCCAACACTGCGTCATAACTAAAGACATTAAAAATAGTTCTACTGCTGCTATGACAAAAATTGTTAGAGTAGGGGGAATGTCGTTTCCCAAAACAGGCGGAACACACGACAATTAATATCTTGTGGTGTATCCTGTCCTCTAGAGGTTTCTAATGTTTCGTTGGCAATGCAAAAGTTTTTTCTTAAATCAAAATGACTATTATTTTTCTTTTCAAAATTTTTACAAGTTGATAACGCATGTTTCATAATTCAATTCTGTTAACAAAAACAAATAATCTGTACAGTTTTAGCTTTTATTGACGTTATACCCCCTTTTATTATATTATTTGATTTTAAAGCAAACGTTTGATTTGCATATACAATTCTATTTTATGAAAAATAATATGCTGTCGTCATTTTCTGTTAATAGTTCATAAGAAATTATAACAATTATATTATTTATAATTTATTATTGGCGAAAATTCCGTGAAAAGATAAAAAGAAAAATATATAATAAACTAATGATTGGAATTTAAAATTGCTTATTCTTATGATTCATTATTTCGTTGATACTAGCGCAGCTTGGTATGTTCGTCCGTCTGTTAAAAAATTAATTAAGTAGAGATAGATAGATAGAGAGAGAGATGGGAGGGGAGCAGTAATACGTATTACCGAAAGGCAAACTGACAAAAAGATATTTAAAGAGTAGCTTTGCTTCTGAAAATAAAAATGTTTCAGTTTACTGGAGAAAGGTCGACAGATCTTGATGAAAGATGATCTAATTGATGAAGAGAAGGCTAGACAGGAGGAGGCTGCACATGAAACTCTCAAACAAAAGATTGACAGGTATAATCTTAATCTTATATACAGACTAGGATGAAAAAATCTACAAGTAGCGGAGCTCAAATTATAAAATAAGAATATAAGCAAATAGACATGCATGAGACAATTTGAATCATAGATTATATGCACATTGGTCATAAATCTTAAGACGTCTATTCTTAATTGAAGCTGAGAAAATTACATTGCTCACATATAATTCCAATATTAATTCAAGAAGACAAGATAATTATTATTGAGGGGTGGGTGGGATTTTTTTTCCATAGTCGATTTCTCTTGGTTGAATGGAGAAAAATAATTATATACCTTCTCTGGATCTATAAGTACCTGCATCGGTCTAGCGGGCTGCAAGATCTAAACCTACACACATGCATACAAATAGACAAGACATCCAGTTACTTTATATAATTATAATAATAAGATGATTGAACATATTTTACCATAGATTGGAATGTAACCTGGATAGTATGTCAACAAGATTCTCAAGACTACTTGCAGAATATTCCAGTTTCCAGGTAAAATTCAAAAGATTTTTTAAATTTCTGTTTCATGAATAATATCCCAAAAGATTTACTTTTCCAACTCAACTTGAATTTTAAGTTTTATTAGGTTTGTTTGTAGTGAAACTTTAGTAATATTAGTGGTGCTGTATCTTTTGTAAAAAACTGCAACTTGGTTGCTTGACATCTTTAATCATTTGAATCTTTCAATTGTAAAAATTCTTGCTGCCTAATGTAAAATATATTAGCACGTGCCTTCGACACTTCCGGGCTAAAAAAAACTTATTTTAATCTTATAATTGTACATTCTATATCCGCGGAAAGCTGTTTATAATACGATGCGAGAAATAACTATTAATTTCAATATTAATATTCTAGCGGATGCGGCCCTAGCATCTAGGGGCGCTGTATTAGAAGGGGTAGGAAAACCGAACTTGGATATAAAACTAAAAAAGCCTAAAGCTATCTCGGGACCAATGTGAAAATTCTCCTAAATTGAGAACTCAATCACTTTAGCAGTTATCAAAATCTTAAGCTGCAGACAAAAAATCAATACTAATTTATATGATAGGATTATTCTTTTATATAAAAGTAACAGGATGTCTTCTGTTTGTGTGTCTACAGCGAAGGAACTTTGTAACCGCTGGACCGATATGGCACTTGAACAAAAGTGGATCATACACAGACAAACTTTTGAAGACATATGATTTTATTTTGGACTGCTCTGTGTCTTCAAAATAATAACGCGAAATCATTTTTTAAAGCGAGGCTTTTCTATAACTAGGGTCCGTCCGTACATAACGGATAGCTTTTTTCTTTAATTTAGGCAAGTTAAAATTGTCCTGTCGATTTCAAATTTTGCATAATGATTCCTGCAGTAGTTAGGTACGATTTAGAAAGCGTAGCAACTCTATCATCGTTACCAGAATGTCCTTACGTCCATTTTGAACATGTTGATTTTTTTAATAACAATTTTTTATGTGATATAATCATCCGATTGATCTGATTTTTGGATTACTAATTCCTATTACAATAAGGTACAAGCTTACAAGCGAAGCATCTCTATAATCAAGTCCTAAAAATGTCAGTATGTCCTTAAACAGAATTCTCTATTTCGAGAAGTTTTGCAACAAATATACGTAAAATTTTGTCAAAACTTTTATATTTTTATTTTGTAAATTCAGTTCTGACACTCTATATAATAGATAATGTTCGTATATCATACCGTTTCAAAGCTTCACTTTTATGGATGTTGTCATCCTTGTTATAGTAGCGAAGCTACTCTATAATCCACTCTGAGTGTGTCAGTCAGTCCGTAACGCTAACGATGGGAAGGTAGACGACTGAAACTTGTTTACGAATATTTCCTGTACCAATGAGTATCCAGTATGTAATTTACTTTGTCCGTCGGTCTGTCAGTCATGATACAAAATAAAAAAATATATTTTAGAAAGGTTTCGTGAATTTTTTCTACAATATATTTCTATTCTTGTTTATAACAAATCATCAAATCCTCTTTCAATCTCCTTTTCCACAATCAGCTCCATGATTTTTTGTGCTTCGCTACTTATGAATGTTGTCATCCTTACATTTAAATAGAGTTGGGCCGGATATCCGGCCATTTTGAATCCAGCCGGATATCCGGTAATTTGCCGGTTATCGAACGTTGGCCAGATATCCGGCCCAACCCTACATTTAAATTGAATGGGTAGAAAAAAGGTATACAAAAATTAGAAATATTTTATTTCACCTAACAAATGGGAAACAACAAAATAACTTATATTCAAATTACAATAATTAACAAAAAAAAACAATTGGTAATATCCTTTAAATCAATAGTGGAGCATATACAACCTTATCCCCTTCTTTCTTAATTATAGAAATAAAGGTCAGCTGAATCTTAGTTTCCGAGTTTGTACGTATCACCCTTATCCTATCTCAATATTTACTACTATCTAAAAAAGCTTCAAACTTTTTAAAATTCAAAAATTAAAATTTTGAATGTATATTGTATAATGTATAAAATTATGTTTATCCTTTCCCTTTGACCGGAGTAGTTGAAAATAGATTTGCAATAGTTGGGTTATTCGGAAATTAGGGAACAAATGGGTAATCAATTTTCAGTTGATCGAAATAAAATAATCTTTGCTGGGGGGTTAGGTTTGCAAATGTAGCGTTTAGGAAGCCCTATATAGTGTTAATAGCTGGAAATTGAGGTGAGGGGCTTATGCATGGTCCACTGATGGATCAGAGGGATATTACTAACAAAAACAATCCAGGAACAATAAAACATTAACAAATTTTAATCACCATAACGATCTTGAGAATATCATTTGACTAGAAACTAAGGTTGGTTCTAAAGCTGTATTATACCATAACAATCACAATAGAATATTCATCCTCATTGAGCTTATATTCTAGTGTGATATTATGGTATTTAGGTGCTATAGAAACAGCCTTTAGAGAACAAGTATGGCGCATTTATTGCAGCGTAGCTTAAACTTTAAATTTCCTTTAGAGAACATTTTCATTGTAGTAGGGATAAGTTTTGAGACAACGAATAAGATAACGCGATATAAATTGTTCATTGATAATATTTGTTCATTGTAGAAGGGGTATTGTAACATTCGTCTGTCCGTCCATCTGTAAAATTATTTTAAAACAAAATAGAATTTATTCAGTGTCTGTCTAATACCATGATAATCAAGAGTGTTAAGACTAAATGTAATTAAATTTCAATGTGATATTTTAAGATTGCGGATTTTTAATAATCAACCTTTAGAGAACAAGTATGAACAAATTATTTAGAGAACATATTAATCTGTAGCAAAGCTACTATATATATATTGTAAGATGTCGTCATTCGTAACTAGTGTGTAGAAAGAAAATTGGATTCAATCCGGTGCTGTGTATATATGACAATGATCTGTCTTATTTTTTCGTGTTGATTTCTCTTACAATGAGGTATAATTAAACATTAAGAACATTTGAAGTCACAAATTTAAGATATGAATTTGGCTTGGCTTAGATTTTTAAGGACTAAAAACTTATAGAACAGCAAAGTAACAAGGATGACAACATGCATAAAAAGCGAAGCACTACAAAAATAATGCGTGGACAAACGGACAAAGTATAAAAATGTAGTTAGTATGGCCGCTAGACCGACGGACCAATTAAGTTGTATGCTGGATGCTTTTTGGTTAGGTGTACCTAAACCATACAAAAAAGCAGCCGAGAAAATCACACTTCCCCCATAAAAAAAACGCACAGACAATGCGAATTATAGAGCAGAGTAGCTTTGCTACTAAAAAACAACAAAATAACAAAACATAAAAAAAAGTATAACAAATTCTACATGATATCTTGAATGAGGTTTCTTGTAAAGGGTAGAATATCTTTGAGATTTAATGTTCTTTGAGGGTACGAACTTTCCTGTGCCTCTTTCCTAAAGAGAAATATAATTAAAATTAATTATAGTTTTTAATAGCGAATCTTTTAATAAAAATTTATGTCGGTCTGTCCGTTTTAAAGAGCTCCTATCGTTTGGCTAGGCATGTTATAATTGTCCTTTTGATTTCAAAGTTAGCATGATGAATATTATTCCTATAATCAACAGTTAGGTACAGTAGCAACTCTACAATATTTACCAGAAAGTCTGTATGTCCAACATGATTTATTTACTTTATAATTTATACTATCTTCTTTGCCCCTAGCCTCTAGGGGCTTTGCCCCAAGAGGTAAAAATAAAAAAAAAATAAGTACTACTGGTGCTGCCAGTAGTTTTATGGCCCCAACTGACCCATAAACAAAATAATGGGGGGGATTTTTTTGTTTTTTTGGGGGGTTAAGGGTGTCCTACCCCCCAAACAATAGGTATATACCCTGAAAATCTGATCGGCTCAGTGAATACCGAGATCTTAAGGGACAGACGGACAGACAGACAGATCGACATCATTCTACTTTGTATTATAGATTATATGATTCCTATTTCTTTGATGTTTAGAATATAGATTACTAGAACGATTAGGTTCGAGTATAAGTATGTCCATATCAAGCATCTTGTATTTAAGAAATTTTATGATAGATTTATACAAAATTCACACCCCTTCTGCAGTGCACGCCTCTGCTGGGAACATTTCTTTTGTTTAGGACGGACAGACGAAGAAGGATATAGAGTAGCTTCGCTACAAAAAGTTGTTCTTACGAGTATTTATTCAATTTATATAAACTCTTGGCACATGTTGTATAGTAGTGGGAATATTTCTATTTTTATGCAGACAGACAGAGTAGGTTATAGAGTTGCTTCACGCCACTGAAAAGTTGTCATGGAGATAGGGGACTTTGGGCTGTTTATTACACTAGTCCCGTAAGTTATTAATTATAATAACATTTTCTTATTTGTTGTCTTATCAACTTTGGGGATTTTTATTGGTTGTTTTTAAGTTGAGTGTTTAAACTTATCAACCACTGAGTAAAACAAAGAGTTGTACTCACGAGTATTTATTTAATTTATATAAACTCTTGGCACATGTTGGATAGTAGTGGGAACATTTTCTCTGTTTAGGACGGACAGACAAAGTGAGTTATAGAGTAGCTTCGCTACAAAAAGTTGTACTTACGAGTATTTATTTAGTTTATATAAACTCTTGGCACATGTTGGATAGTAGTGGGAACAGTCCCCGTGATCCCGTCCAACTTTTTCTGCTTTCCTGTATTCCTTCAGCTTGTTCCAGTATGGAGATTTACTTGGCCTAGGAAAAAAATAAATAAGATATTTGGATCTACTGCAGTAAACGGTAAAATATTGCTGGTGACGAATATTACCAAAAATCTATGAATTTTAAAGGCTGCCAGCTGCCAAACGGCTGAACGTACAGATCATACCCGCACACCATTTTAA
>LS049803.1:0-10638 GCA_900241095.1 Acartia tonsa | reverse complement strand
TTTAACAAATTTCGCCTTAATTTTTTTTATCACCTCTTGGGGCAAAGCCCCTAGAGGCTAGGGGCGAAGCCGCTAGTATACTAGATAGGTCCAGCTAAAATTTATTACTATTTGGGGGGAAGGAAATACCACCCTCCTAAGATAAATCAACCCTGATAATCAATTTCCAAGTAGCCGCCAGAAGCAAAATAACTTTAAGATTTTAAATTGAAATGAACTACAGATTGCATAGACTAAAATTAAATGTGGTGCAATCATATAAAACATAACTATACTTTAAACAAACACAAATACAAAGGGTCAGCCATGTAATTTTTTAAAAATGAGTGATCATCCATCTCTTTTATTTCTTTCCTTCTTCTCCTTTCATCTCCCTCCTTTTTATGACGTCACATAACTGATTTTTGAGACACTTTGACCAGTTACTGCAAATTTATATGATATATTTTACTAAAATAATAGTGACTGCACCTTTAGCCTCTAGGGGTTTCTTTTAAAGAAGTTTAACAATTTTTGGAAGGGGGGGGAGGGGTGCCAGCATCCAGGAAAATAGTTTAGAACCAACACAGGGCAATTTTATGTATATATATTATATAAGCCCAATCAGTTAATCAGTTAGAAAGCTCTTAAGGTACACACAGTTGAACGGACAGACAGATAAATTTTAATACTGTATGAATATTACTCTAGCGGCTACGCTCCTAGAGGCCTCTAGGGGCACTTGATAACCCAATTTCTAATTTTAGATTTTAAAAGAAAAAGTAAAAAAAATATTTTGAATGGTGGAAATTTCTTTTTTTGGGGGAGGGATGCCCCTCCCCCCATTATTTTTGATTTTTGTTTGGTCCAATTTTAAAAAAAAAATTTGGGGGGGAGGGGTTGGGGGTGTCCCACCCCCCAAGAAAATAGTTATAAATCTTCCCGGGACCTATGAGAAGCTACACTGTTAAGGAGAACCGTATCGGTTCAGCGGTTAGCGAGATCCATCGGTACAGACACACAGATACACAAACATCCTGTTACTTTGGTATAAGGATATTTGTATAAATATTTTCACTTCAAAAATTTAACTGAGTCATAATTTTAACTGAATATCAAATATTGGAGATAAGGCTTATCTTGCTTTTTATGTTTGCAACTACTCTACAATATTTTCTTTATTTGTCAGGCGTTAATATATCCATTTAACCTGACTTTAGTCTCCAAGTATGATTCTTCAAATGCTCCTTCTCCGGGTCTCTTGGGAACTTTCTAACCAATTAATCTTATCCATTGTCTACAAGAAATCTAATAGTTATGGAAAAGCTTTGCTCATTAATAATGTTGTAAAATCTTTGAGAAATGATGAATGAGATAATAAGATCAGAGTTTTTTAATACAGGATGCAGGATATGAACATACTTACATTTTGATACTCTATTATAGATGTATTATGGACGTATAACAGACAATAGCTAATTATAGATAAGCTTCGCTATTTTTACCATCAATAAACTTCACTTTGATTAGTTGATCAACTTTATTAATACATAAAATGATAAAGCAAGCAATAATATTATAACTGATACTTTCAATATACATATATCCTGGGTTGGATTTAAGTAACTTTGGCGTCCACACCAAAGGACTCGAGCCTACAGCTACAGGGGGCGAACCTAGCTATGCAAGATACAAATACCAACTAAAAAGCCCTGACTTTGCACATAGTTATTTGCAAGCCGCAGCTTGCAATATCATGACAGCTACCCCTTAAGCCCTCATTCCTATTTAGCCGTCTGTATATATAAAATAGGAGCAAAGCTTCTCTTTAATCAATCCTACAAATATTTATCTTCAACTGTTTAAAATCCTAGTTTCCTGGATTCCTCAGGTTTATCCTATTATAAAAAGTAGTAAGCTTTTTTGTCTGTAGCGGAGAATCTTGCTAACCGCTGAACCGATATGGTTCTCATTTACAGTGCCCATTCTTATAAGTCCTGAGATAGTTTTAGGCTATTTTTTTTTATAAATAAGTCTGGGTGTGGTTTTATGCCATTTTTTGTGCCCTTACATATTCCTTCGAATGTAGAGCCCCTAGATAGTAGGGGCGCAGCCGCTAGTTTATTATAAGCCCCGCTATCTATGGACACATTATTTCCTCTTTTCTACATTTGATATCTTTGACAATTTACTTTTAAAGTTGAATGACAATAGCTGTAATGTGTCATCAAAATTTTAAAAGTAGAAAATTTTCAATCAAATCTTAATTTAATTTTCACCAAAAATTACTTTCTGGGAAAATATTATTTAAGTAAAGGATTTTGAAAATGAAAATGATTAATCAGAACCAAATTTCTTTTTTTTTTACTGTTATTTACTTTGACAGTTTTTTGATAGAAGCACGGAATAGGTGTTTTTGTAAGAAAGCTAAAGTCTTTTTAAAAAAGCTAAATTTGAATATACCCAAACTTTGGTCTGTAATTACATTTTTTGTTTGAATCTTATCTATAATTATGGTCTGTGCGTCACAACGTAAGTGCGTTAGAGAGAGTTAGTCATTTTTAAATCACCTTCTCATTAGCTCAGATACTTTACAACTAAGATCAAGATTAATTTTTTAAAAAACTTTCCAGTATAACCGATTAATATCCGTTGGATTGGAACCCGTTCTCAGCTATGCTGAAACATTATGCATAATATCGTATGACAGATAATTTTCCACGAATATTAAAATAAATAAACTATAAAATAAACAATAACTTTGTATGCCCGGACATTGGGGGCCTTCAAAACTGGTGTTAATCTTTTTCATTTTCATTTTAATGTCCGCGGAAAGCTGTCTATGATACGATGCGATTTTACACAATTTAAATTTGAAAGAGAAGTATTTGTGTTAACTGTATATTAAAACCATATAATAATCCCAAACAATATAATCAGGGTGGGGAAAAACCCAGGGTTTTTTAAAAAAGCCCAGCCCAACCCAACCCAAAAACCCAACCCAAAAACCCTTTTTTTAAGGGTTTTTTTTTGGGTTTTATTGGTTTTTTAAAAAAAACCCTGGGTGGGTTTTTTTGGGTGGGTTTTTTGTATGCCCACCCTGAATATAATAATTAAAATGCAAAATGTTAAAGAGTGTAGCTTTGCTTTTTAAAAATAAGTTATAGAACAACTTTGGTACTAAACTGTATTGTAGTGACATTTGCCGAAACAGCTTATAGTACCTGACAAAAAATTACGTCATACAATACAAATGAACAAAGATAGTCCGGTATTCATTTTATAATTGGCCAAGTACAATGTTGTACACTTGCCCTTATCATAAAAAACCTTTGCTGTTATAAATAATTAGCTAGAATGCAAAAACTACGCCAAAGTTAACCCCTCTAAACCATTATTATCTCACAAATTACAACTAAAATTATTGTAGGGCGATTTTGTTAGAAAATTTGTTAGAGATTGATCATGAACTAAAAGGGTCGTATATACGGGGCCAATAACATTAGAGTAAAACACTAGAGGGATAAGGTGTTAAATAACTGTATGTCCCCATCCCAAGGACCTTTTGCTTACTCTCAATTGTGTCATAGAAAATCAACCAATAGTGTGGGGAATATTAAAACATCCAAATAGCAGAAAACAATTTGCTAGCAGACGAAAAAGGTCCTTTGAAAATGCAGTTACCTGTATATACATCTATACTATGGATCTATTCCAATAACTGGGGTACCTAAACCTTTTTGGACTACCCTGTACCAAATATATAACCTAACTTTACTTAAACTGAAACAAAACACACAATAAGCTTATTTTCAATTTATTTATGAATAAGGGAATTGTGGTTCTGGGCTCGACAGAGCATTTTGAGGGAAACCGACCTCAAACGTTCAGGATAGAATTAAATTTTCTTAAACTTTTATTTAACCAAATCATTTTATAAAATTTCTCAGAATTAACTGTTTTCTAATAAACTCAGTAAAGGACTTTTTCTACCGGTGTTTAATTTGACCAAGTAGTTATTATTTTGTCAAGTTAAATCATTTTTTGTTTTCATTCTCAATGTTAATATCAAGGCAAATCACATTAATACTCTTACTATTTTCTTCTTTTTACACATGTTTTTTGCAAGACCTTGCAAGTCTTAAAATGCTGTTTTTAGGCAATTACATTTCCCCACTCTTATTATCTTATTATTGTCACGCATTCAACATTACAGCAGATTATATTACTAGGTATGTATTTGAAGATAGTTTATATTTAAAATTTAAAGAGTATAAATTGACATTGGCATCTGAAGAGTGCAAACATGCACGAAACAATTTGAAATATCTGAATAGATATGTAAAATTCATATTTTGTTTGTGAGTTAATCTCTTATATTTAAAGCGTATAATAAATATTTATTCTATTTTATAAAGTAATAAAATCTCACTATCCACTGAATCGATTCTAAATTTAAGGAGAGCATGACATAGGTTTCGGATTGGTTTTAGGCTAGTTTATCATATAAATTTAAGACTTGCTCTGATTTTTGGCTATATTGATGTCACCTTTCTTCCCCATTGAATCCAGAGCCCTTTGATGCTAACAGCACAGCCGCTAGTAGTTTATATAGAGTTAGAAATAAAGCTATTATTTTGAAAGAAGAGGAAATTTTTCATCTGCCCGACTTTCTCTACATAATTTTTAAGACAATAACGTGTGTGTGGTTAATTCAGTTATTTGGACAAACTAATTTTCTTTTTTCGATGATTTTTGCCTTATTTACAATTAGCGGCTACGCCCCTAGAGACACTCAGGGAGGTGGGCGTTTTTACAATAGGGGTGACTTGCCTTGAGTGGGTGATGTTACCCTCCCTGAAAATAGTAATCAATCTTCCAAGGTCCTCTGAGAAGTTTCATTGTAAAGGAAAACCATATCAGTTCAGCAGTTAGCGAGATATTTTGGTACAAACAAACAGACTTATTATTGACTTTCGTATAAATGACGTGCGTCCGTCAAACAAAGCTAACTAATTATTTCATAATCTAGACAGATGTTTCTGTAATATAAGATATCTAAAACGGCATGGTAGGAATATTTTTTTTACAGAATATTTTTAAAAATGCAATGGAGTAATTTTATCTTCTGTTGTATTGATAGTAGCTGCGTTACTAGCCTCCAGGGGCATTTTAATGTTGCAAATGAATAACGTAAAACCTGTTCAGATCTTTACTGGTATTAAGAACTCAATATATCGGTTAATATGTGAGAGAGATCTTAAAGCACAGAAAAAAAAGAAATGCTTCTTACCTAATTTCATAATTTTAAATTAAAATATTTTTTTTACATTTAAATATGTGTCTTTTAACTTTAAAATGACAATTAACAAAGCTTAACTATATTTTTACTACCTAAATGCTAAAGAAAATAAGTATTATAAATATTGCGTAACTTTTACGTAGATTTTTAATGAAGAAAAAAAGCTACTTCATAACTTCTTAGAAGCGAGTCTTTTAAAGCTAAGGATCCCTCACTCTGTATATAAATATACACCTCATTTTTGTAATGCTTGTAAATATAACGCATTCCACATTTTCTTTATTTTTTTTTAATTTAGACGTGTTAGAATTATCCTATCAAACTTTGCATTCCTTAACAGTTAGGCATTATTTAAAAAGCGTTGCAACTCTATGGCCCAAACCAGATTGTCCGTACGTCCCTTTAAAACTTGCTGATTTTAAACCTTTTTGACGACAATTTTTTATGTGAAATTATTATCATATTCATTGGATTTTTGGATTACTGATTTCTATTTCAATGTTAAAAGCGAAGCATCTCTAAAATTGTAAGTATGTCCTTCAACTGAACTTTGTATTTAAGCAGTTATGCAAAAATTTGCTTACAATTTTGTTTGGACCTATACAATTATAGTCTGCTTTTTCAGTTTTGACACTCTACAAGTGTTAATGTTTGTTTGTCGCTTTTATGGATGTTATGATCCTTGTTTATTTTTGGCTTATTTTTGCTACTCTACTCTTGAAAACACTTATCCTTGTTTTTTTTCATTGATTGGAGTTTTTGTTGATTACATATGACTATTATTAAAAGCACATGATTATTAGTTGAAGCAACAAACCGTGAAATTTTTACACACCTCAGAATTGCATCTATATAAGTTTGCACTAGCGGCTTCGCAACTAGCCCCTAGGGTATTCGGAAGAAATAGCTTAAAAGCATCTCATGAAATATATGAAGCTTCCATGAAAACATAATGACCGTTTGCTTCAAACACAAACCTTTCTAGTTTAAGTCATAACAGAACGATTACGCCCCTAGAATATCTAGAGGCATTTAAAAAGGGGGGGGGGTAGGTAGATTATACACTACTAAATTTTTATATTGGTGTGGGTTTCTTTCCATGGACGATTTCTTGGGAGGGTTTAGGTATCCTACCCTAAAATAGTTATAAACATTCTCTGGACCTACAACATTGACATAGCGGCTGCTATAGATTTCATTCAAGATTTTTTTTAAGAATATTGGTTTTACCCCTAGATGCAGTGATATTTTTTTTTGGAGGGGGGTGGAGTGTCCCACTGAAAAATTAGCCAAACACCTTGGTAACACCCGTCACAAAAAAAAAAAAAAATCCGAATCGTTCTAGGGTTTAGCGAAATCATAAGCTAAATCCGAACAGACAGATGGACATCGTACTACCTAATATTTGAGATTAATGAAATATTTTTAACGACAACCATAAATTTAAATCTCAACTTTTATAATTTTCAGTTTTAAATGCTATGAGTGGAAATAGAATTGTAACTATGGGGCATCTAATTTGTAACTCAATTAATTCTCGTCTAGTGACAGTTCTCAATATATTTTTTTAGTTCTGTGCTTCGCTACTTATGGATGTTGTCATAATTTTTTTTTTTAGAATACATAACATGCCTTGTGTTCAGTTAAAATAGAAAATATGATTTACAACTCTATAAATTCGTCATTAACAAATGTTTGATGATTATGTAACTTATTTCATTTAATTAAATGCATAAAAAGTATAATTATGTTCATAAGAAGCGAAGTTATTTTATCATATAACGTTAGTTAAATTAAGAAGAGAAGCGGCGCTACTCTATAATTCTCGTTGTCCGTCAGTCCGTAACGCTATGTGGGTAATGTAGTTTTCTTGGCTGCTACTTAATAATTAAAAACCTTTATAGGAGATATTGGATAGCGGTTTAGCGGATACTACTTATAGTAAAAACACATAGACTGTCACACATACTGATACTTTATATAAGAACTAGGGATTATGCCCCTAGAGGCATCTAGTTGAGTTTTAAAATAGTTTTTTTTTAAATTTACTTTAAGATCAGCTGATAACCAAAAATATTTTCGCAGCCTCTAGATGGGGTTAGTTATGTTTATTTGTTTTTTTTTCGATATCTTGTAAAGGAGAACCATATCGGTTCAGCAGTTAGCGAGATCATTCGATACAAAAAGATAAATAAATATCCTGCTACTTTAAATAAGAATTTGCTTGTCACACAACACAGTTTTTTTTCAAGAATAATTATACACCGCCCCCCCCCCCAAAAATGTTAAATTAAATGTCATTTGACAATTTCTCATAGTTAAATGAAACGACGTTCCTTCATTCTAGCAAAAAAGTCTGTTTTGTTATATTATTAAAAAATGTATAACTATATATGTGTAAACCTTACAACTACCTGGCCCTACCAAGTGGCGAGGATCCTTTTCGTCTACTTGCAAATTGCATTATATTCTTTTGTAGCGACTTGGCTGTGTTTTTATTTCTGACGCTATTGGCTGATATTTAAAGACATAATTGAAAGTCGGGACAGGGACCCCACTCTGTGGGTAGAGTTACATATATCTCGTGCCAACTCTATTTTTTTACTTTAATTATCAAATATATAATAGAACAAAATAGAACTTTCGGCAGAAGTCGGTAATTCTGCTAACTATATAACCGCCTTAGACGTCAAGCTTGTGTTTTAGGGAAGGCAAAATTTCTTATGAGGGGATGGGGAATCTTTCACAATTTTTTTTTGGAGGGGGGGATGTCAACTGCTTAACATATTTACCCTACACGATGGGTTAAAATCGAATACTTGTCATATTTAATAGATTCCGACCGTCAGGTTTCTTAAGCTCAAATAAAACTAGATTTAGATCCTTTCGGCCCAATCTAACAACAATACAATAAACATACATGTTTTTCCGCGGGTTTTATTGGACACCGATCCTAATGCAGTAATTAGCAGCGGTAAAATGTAATAGTCATACAATTATGCACTTTATTTTACCAAAATCTATGTCCCTATTAACGAGTAAAAAAATAACCTAACCCTTTATAAGCCCTTGACTTTTTAGATGTTTATTTGAATGCAATTTTGATGAAATTTTAGCGTAAAGATTTCTGTTAATAGTAAAAAAAAAATAATTATTAATTTTAATTATTAAAAGTTAAAAAACAACAATTATTTTTTTTATTCTTCAATATAATTTTTAAATCCGTGGACAGCTGTTTATAATACGACGGGATAAATAACTATTATTGTTTTTTTTAGGCGGCTGAATTGATATCACATATTTCTCCACTTCTTAAAAAAGGTAAAAAACGTTTTTTTACAATGAAAGCTCTTTATCATTGGTTAGATGTACTATTATATAGTGTATTCGATCAAATTTTAGGCATTTTACAAAAATTGTTTTTCACAAAATGTCTGTTGAGCACCCCTCCTTAGCAATAACCCAGCGGGACCTAAACCAGCGTTGCTGTACTCCTGCGGTGCCAACCAGTACCCAATATAACTTAACCTAACCTGAACTAATATAATAAACAAACAAACAAAAATAAGCCCTCTTGTTTTCAATATATTTCCAAAAAGTGTTTGTGGGGAGAGGGGGAGGGTTATCGTTCTTATTTGTTAAAAGTACCAACATTTCCCTATTTTTCAGAGAAACCAAGCAGACTGAAAAGAAATTATTCTTCTGAAGATTTATCCACATCGATAGCTTTAGCTGCCATTACAAAAGCAGCCAGCTTAACAGCTTATTCAGACAGTTCAAGATTAGCCGCCATTTCATTAGACAGCTCACGGCTGACAGCTTCATCTAACGGCTCCCAGCTGGCAGCTAACAGCTGTAGAAGAGGAACTGGTACCAAGACAAAGCTGACCCGCAAGCAAAAGATATTAAGGGCGGCGTCTAGTAAATGGGCCCCAGGAAAATACTTAGAATTCAAGCACAAAAAACCCTCATTTTAAAGTAAATTAAAATGAGGGGAATGGGAATAGTTTTTCTAATGACTGTGTTTTACTTAAGGTCAGGTTAGGTTAGGTAGCCCTACAGGATTTAGGCAAAAAAGTAATTCTATTTATTTTCACCTGCTTAAAAAAACAAGTGGGGGAGGGGGTTGAATGTGATGGCTAGGAGGAGGATTCATTCAGTGATATAAATTAGAATGAATAAGTTTATTCTGGATGTTTAATAGTAAAATGATTCTTTTATCTTGCAATAATGATTTAAGTATTTATGATAAAGGAGTTTCAAGACAACGTTTAGCAATATCCACAAATAATATCAACACAAGAACGTCTAAATTCCACTCTAGCGAATCTAGAATAGATTCTAGTGACCCCGGGATTATTAAGATAAGAATACCACCGCCCCCCTCCTCCCCACCCCCTCCACTGTCTCCTAACTGTGCACAGCCAATAGTTGAAAGAAATAAGACTTATGAGGTATCAAGTTCTAGTCCTGGCTTGCTGAATGGAGGTAAAAATTATTTGAAACTTAACCTGAATTTATAATAATTATTTGGTGGGATTTCTTTAATTACTCCCTTTCATTCAATTCTTTCAAAATTTCTTTTAGAATCTGGCAAAGGCTCAAAATAATGACCTTCCAAGATATTCCCCAATCTTACTAGACTTCTTCTTACTTAGTTTAAGAGTAGCAAAGGGGTAGGTGAAGGTATAGTAATGTGCACTGGTAATAAAATTTGATTTATTATTTCCTAGGTATAGAAGTCGACTGTGGTTGTAGAAACAGCAATTACAAGGTTGACAATAATGGGTGCTGTTCTAGTTCTAGTGATATTTTATCAGTTTCAGGTCATTTTTTATTTTAAGTCAATGGTGTATTTCCAGAAATATTTGAAAATTAGTTTAAATAAATGTTTTTATTTTTAGAAGAACTAATTAAGTTTGTGCCTCGCGGGGAACCCTGTAGCACCCCAGATTCTACAAGCACAGGTATAGAAATAATTAAGTTTGTATCTAGTGGGGAACCTTGTGGTACCCCAGATTTTACAAGCATAGGTAGAGAGCTTATGAAGTTTGTACCTAGTGTAGAACCCTGTAGCACCCCAGATTCTACAAGTACAAGTATAGAACTAATTTAGTTTGTACCTAGTGGGGAACCCTGTAGCACCAGGGAGTAAGGGAGGGGACAATGAATTGAATATTCAATTTTTAAAGTCTCAGACTTTGGGTACTGGCTTAAAGGGAATGTGCAAGAATTCAGCAGTTTCTGACTGACTTTAGGTACTAGCGCATCAATGCCCCGTTAACTAGCTGAGTTAGTTTTGAATAAAGCAGACAGAAAAATTTGTCCTAAGATGACTGGTTTTAACAAATATTTTT
>LS049800.1:7553-18111 GCA_900241095.1 Acartia tonsa | reverse complement strand
CAAATTGTTTTGGCGTGTGACGTCATACCCCCATCTCTTTTCTAGAGGGTTTCTTTCCTCCTTCCCTTTTCTTTCCCATCACTTGTGACGTAAATAAACAGCCCCGTCAAATCAATTCAAAAATTGTCCCCATTTTTTGCACCAATACTCACAGCATCCTCTATAATTCGCTATAAAGCAGTACGTCAATCCGTAACTTATGTATCGATAGGAGAATCTCACTTTCTCGGCTCCCATTAAAGATAGAAGGCTGATTTTGTTTGTGAACATTTCTCATATCAATTAGCATCCAGTACATAATTTAATTGATCCCGTGGTTTGCATTAGTTTTTCCAAAAAAAAACTTTAAACAAAAAAACTTCTCATTGGTCCTGGACAGGTTTATAACTATTTTGGGGGAAGGTATCGTCTAAGAGAAATCGTCTCTCAAATTTTTTATTCTTTTTTATTTGTATAACTAAATTTAAAAGGGGGGATGCTCGACCTACTTTCCACCTCTATGCCCCAAGAGGCGTATCCACTAGTACTATGTACTGTACCTTGATAGTATACTGATATTTTCCATCAATTCCATCAGTGACAACTCTTCTTGTGTGAGATTGTCTGGGGACCTCACCAGCAGTGCCAGCCTAACAAATAAAAATATAATTATTAAAATAAAAAGTTACATAATCAAAAATAGTTTTGTACCTTGAATAGAAAACTTTGATTATTTCTAAGAATAAATTTTATTATGAGAAAAATGAATAATGTACAGTTTAAATTATTCCAAAGTTTTTAACAATCTTCAACTTTTATATACATTTATTTATATAATTATATTTTAGACCAACAAGTTTATTGGAGCTTTTATGTAATTTATGTTAAGCAAACTGTGCCATAAATTTTTTTTCAAACTTGAAATAAAAATCAGGGAAAATTTATGGCTACGCATTCATTGATTGCTTAATGCACCTTGGGGGAAAATGCTGTCAGACACTCTACTTGCAATTACCAATCTATCTATATACATGCATCAATTGCAAAATATCTATCAATCTAGTTATTTGTTTATAGATATTTGCAATAGCTTGACGGATTTGACATTTTTGCAATGCAAAAATAAATAAAAATATAATGAAATATTACAATTTTGTTTGGTCTAGTTCTTGTTATAATTCACCAATTTGTTATATTTCTATTTTCAGAAAATTTAAATTACGTACTATAATGTAATAAAAGTTTCAATATGTTATTAAACATTTCAAACACATTAACATTGGAAGACTTGAATAAACAAAACATCAAACCTACTTATAGATATAATTTTTTTATTACAAGTTGCAAAAATGTTAATAATTATTGCAACAATTTAGCTGTTATTTGGAAGAAAGGCAGTCTTGCTAAAAAATATTCTAACAAAAATGTTTTTTTTATTAAGAAACCAATTGGCAAAAAATTATGTTTTTAATATAGTTAAGGATAAATAAAAAACTAAAGAATTAAATATTTTTTTTTATAAAATAAAGAATTCAAATATTACAGTACAACTGCACAATGTAGTTAATGAAATAATACAAATGCATTTAAGGTTGTATTGTTCAAACTATGCTTTCCAGAGCTAATTAATCTTCAACAAAGCCTTAAAAAATGTAACACAATTGCAAATAACAAATATACATTAAACAAAAGTTGGAAAAGTTTTTTTCATAGAACTGAATTTTTAAGTGTTAATGATAAAATCGATATCTCTTATAAAAAAAAACTTTTAAAAAAGTGAAGCCTTTCTATAATTAGGGTCGGTCCAACCGTCCGTAAGTCCAAAACATATAGTTTTTAAGTTAATTTAGGCATGTTAGAACTGTCCTATCGTTTAAACTTGTATGGTGTTGCCTGTTGTAGTTTGATACGATTTAGAAGGAGTAGCAACTCTAAAAACGTAACCAGAATATACGTACGTCAATTTAAACACATTGATTTTAACTTTTTAACAACACATTTTTATGTGATATAATTTTGGAGTGATCTAATTTTTCGAATACTAATTCATAGGACAACAAGTAACAATGTTATGAGCAAAGAATCTCTACAATCAAGTCCATAAAATTTAAGTATATTTTTAGACATTATCCTGTATTTAAGCAGTTTTTAAACAAATTTACAAAATTTGTTTCGACTTACATACATTTATATTCTGATTTTTCAGTTCTGACACTCGGCAAGTGTAGTTTACTCTAACTTTTCAGAGCTTTGCTTTAATGGATATTGTCATCCTTGTTTTTCATCTGATTGCTATAGGACTCACCTTGTCTGATTCCCAGTAAACAATCTCGTGTGAGAGTATTGAATAATGAGAGTTGAGCTGCCAGGTAAGTTCATGACTGTAGCTATCCAACCCTTCCTGTTCACTTGACAGCTCTGGCGTTGATGGTCTCCCTGGATAAACATAAAAATCCTTATTAAAAAGTAACAGGATATGTACATGTGTGACTGTCTGTCTCTAAGTACAGAAAAATCTTGATAATCACTGGACCAATATGGTTCCCCTTTACAGTGAATCTTTTCATAGGTATGTGGAAGGTTTATAACATGAGAAATCACCTATGAAAAGAAAGAAAGATAAACCTGCCCAGAGACAATGTTAAGCTAAATTGTAAAGGAGAACCAAATTGGTTCAGTGGTTATCAAGATATTTTGCTACACACAAACAGGCAGAAACACAGGAATTAAAAATTGATGGTGGATACACTCCCTCAACTCTTAAGTCCACTTTAGAGGCCTCTAGTGATAGTTAAAATAAGAGTAGAAGTGTTTAAAAAGCTTAAATCAGATATTCTTCTATAATTTAAAGGTATGAAAAAAAGGGTGCATATTGAAATGATAGAATTACAAAGTTTTAGAGAATTATTGATAGAAAGATAGGCAAATGGATTGATGAGAGGTTGTTGACCAAGTTGTTTTTCTACCCTGAAAAGAGTTCTATAAAAGGTACATTACTCCTAATCATTTTTTCTCAACAAGGATGGTGTATAATCAAAGAAGACATTTAAGATTAATACGAATTTTAATATTATTAAATAATAAATATATTGCTAGCAACTACGCCCATTCTAATTTTAAAAAGAAAAAGTAAGAAATATTCTTTTCTAGGGGTGATACGGAGGTTTGAGATAACAAGATCCTTCAGTACAGTCAGAAAGACATCAAGTTACTTTAAATGGAAATTTATGGAGTGGAAGGGGGCATGGGGGGTTTACATTAAGGGGCAGGAACGTCCAAGTTTTTTTTTGAGGAAGGTAAAATGAGATATTTTTTAAAAAATTTGAGTGGTTAAATAAACAACCCCCCTCACCCCCCTTTACTCCTTGTAAGTCTATGGTATAGATAATGTATAAAATGAGAATATCCTTTATATTCTTAAAAAAAAAAAAAAATTAAAACTTTTGCTTATTTATTTGATACTGTTTTCAGTCTTAATGCAAACACACTTAAGCAATTCCAAAGTGCAAGATTAATAAATCAGACTAATTGAATTTTCTCTGCTTTTTACTTCTGCAAAGCATTTGATATTTGGCTAAGAAATTTACTTTACAGTTACTTACTTTAGTGCTTACTAGCGGCTACGCCCCTAGAAGCCTATAGTGGCACTTTAAATGTTTGGTTTTTTGTTGCGTTCAAGTTTCTACGATATGTTGAGTAAGAGTATCTTTCTATGATGCCTCGCAATGTTACGTAGGAGTCTCTATACTTAATATTAAAATTTCGATTTATTATTATTTCTCTTGGGAGGGTGGTGGTATCCTCCCCCAAAATAGTTATAAACCTTCCCGGGACCTATGAGAATCTATCACGTTAAGGAGAACCCGATCGGTTCAGCGGTTAGCGGGATCCTTCGGTACAAACAAACACACAAACATCCTGTTACTTTAGTATAAGGATTAGGTAAAATAATCTTAATAAAATGTTCAGTTGTATTAAAAAAAAAGGATCTTGAAACTAAGATAGGACAATGGACGGCAAATTGATGACCATTACCAATATTAGTAAACAAAATTACCCCTTATGGAGATAAAAAATATTGAATTAAAAGTTCAAACACTTAAAGTTAATATACCATCCAATCAATATCTAATAAAAGTACCCAAAGTATCTGGATCGTGAATAAGAAAACGTGTTTATAATACTTTAGGTACTATTTTCAATTGCCAGCCAATGTCTCCTCTTCCCTGAGTATTATTAAGTAAGTAATAAAATAAATCTTTTCTTTCCACTGAATATTAATAAATTGAATTGTTCTTTGTTATTTTTTGTAAATTAATTTGACTTGAAAACTAAAATAAAAATATAAAAAACTGACCTGTCACAAAAAATTTGACTTGAACATCTTCTTCTAATTGATTTGAAGCCTTACAGAAATAGTCTCCATAATCCTCCTCCTTTACTCGCACTAGACTCAACCTACACAAATAGATACTCAGGGATATAAAGGGATAAGACAATGTCTCATAATTTGATATACATCCATAATGATTACACACAGAATATCTTCTGTAGATTAAAATTAATGGTTGAAACGTTTAAACAACTTAATACACCAACCAATCAAAATTCAGTAAAAGTCCAAGCCTTTACAATATGAAAATCCTAACCCACTCTTAGATAAGATCTTTAAATACTATCTTTTGGCCAAAAAATGTTGATGGTGAAATACAAGTTTAGGTGAAAACGAACTAATGAAGAAATACACACACAATGCACAAGAAACAATTTAAATTCAAATTAAATTAATTTATCTTATCTTAAACTTAGAAAAATGTATATCTTTACTATTGAAAAAAACTTACATTCTTCAAAAACATTTAGAATTATATAAAGCAAATTATATATATTGTATCAATTTAGGATACAATATCATGAAAAGAATCAATTAGATGCCTATAAATCTAATACAAGTGATAATATTACAAGGAAATATTGATTTCAAATATTTTTCTATTTTTTCTCTGCGGGTTTATCGGAAAAAAATATTTTAACAGGAACATCCCATTGCACATTGAGGAAATTGTGTGCATTCTTAGAAATAATTTGAGAAATATTTTTTAAGGATATGTTCTGACCTAAAATATTTTATTGTACTGTAACTTTACTGCTGCTATGTTAGTTTTTGTATATTCAAACAATGAAAATTTACATATAATAATATTGTTAAAAAGATGAAATTTAAATTATTTTTTTTATCAAGGCTATTTTTTGAGAATATACAAAGTTAATGATATTTATACTTTTTAATTGTTTGTTATTTCAAATTATTACAGATATTATTTATTGGTATAATCCTTTTTAAAAGAAAATAGACTGATAAATCTTCTTACTTGTGAGTATCACCAATGGTTTTCATGTGAATTCTTTCTCCCTCCAATAACTTCATTGTCCGCTTGTACCAAAATACCTGAAATCAATATATCATGTTCATACAAGATGTCAAACTATGACAAAAATGAATAACCATATAAATAAAACTCAATAAAACCTACTATTTCTATTGAATATCATAGATAAAAAGCTAATTAAAATTTTTATAAATTTTATTGTTAGGATTGTATGACCACTTATTGATATTTTCTCCCATAATTCCTAAAATTCCAGAAAACCTATAAAATGTACATGTATGTATAATGTACATTACACTCTAGATCCAACACAAGAATTAAGTATTGGTATTTAATATTTTATATACAGTACAGTTTGAGATGTGTGGAAAAAATATTTATCATCCTTATATTGGAAAGGGAGCGTTCCTTGAGTCTTCTTCGTGCCCTTTGTAGGAATCCTTATGCCTCTAAAAACTTACTTCGTTGAATCAGAAAAGACGACATTCCTTTAAATTTACCTCCAATAGTGCGGCATTTGTGTGCACAAGTTTGTTGTTGTCTCTATGAGCACATTTTCCTTTGTTCATTGGAGAATGCAAGGAACGGATGTTTTGTGCCACGGAAAGTGTGTTTGATTGTTGAGACCCTACTGTAAGTCTGCCCGGCTTGCATGAGACATAACCCAGGTAATGATTATTACATGCATGCTGAGTATAGGGCCAAAATTGCATTTAAATTCTTCCGTTAACCAAAAAGGAAACTGATTTCTTTGTTCAATTAATGAAAAGATCAAATGTGCCTGTTTAACCTGATAATATCAATATTTTACGCTT
The DNA here is from genome assembly GCA_900241095.1 of Acartia tonsa. Lineage (NCBI taxonomy): Eukaryota > Metazoa > Arthropoda > Copepoda > Calanoida > Acartiidae > Acartia > Acartia tonsa. The sequence goes on along the minus strand of LS049800.1, from coordinate 11,927 downwards.
ATTAATGATGCTTTGTATTTGTTAAACTAAATCATGATCATTTTAATTGTCTGATCTGATTATCGTATTTATATGTATTATTTGACTGATGTATTTTATATTTATTTGAGAGCTTTGGTTTTCATCCTTGAAATACAAAGATTTGTGAACCTTCTGGTTTTTCTCCCTCATCGGGCAGCGTGTAGTGGGTCAATTGCTTATCAAGCGATTTGACTGAATGTGTAAGATCTCGAAGTCATATTGCAGTGATACAATCCTAATATCTTTTGTGATTTTGTACCTTAGCTGGAGGATTAGCATAGACAGTACAGGCCAAGCTGATATCTGTACCCTTGCCTGCATGGATCCAGGTCCTCTCACCATTTACTTCTGGAGGGTCTAACAAAAAAAATCAGGTGAATTACAAAAATATAATTAATATAAATGGAGTGACTTAAACACTTTCTTTAATCATTATTTTTGTAACACTTAAACAATATTGCTTTCAACAGAAATATAAAACAAATATCATCTAGAAAATAGTTATTCATACTTAATGTACTAAAAGTACAGTATCAAGTAACTGAAAGACATTACCATTCACTTATTGGTTTAAAAGTTGAAATCAATAGCTATGTATGAGTCTTCATACAAAACAGAAAAAAATAATAAAAAAGTCCATGTGTACTTGATATGTTTGTAAACATAAAAGAAGTAAATTTGAAGAAGTCATCTAAAATAAGATTAATAATTCTTTAAAAATCTTAATTTGTATTGTCTGTATTGTTAGTACACAATATTATATACATACATGAAGTATTCTTTGAAACTTTACCAAAACTTTAAAGAAAAGTCCTAACTTATAGAATAGGCCTGAAAATTCAAAACTTGCCATGAAAACTTTTTGGTATGACATAGTCATACAAACTTAGTTTTACACTTTTAAAAGCTTTGGCTTTAGTTGTATACATACTTGTACAAGAGAAAATGCCCTTGAGATGAATTTATAACTTGTACAGGAACATACAAACATAATAACATCAAGAAATAAAGGTTTCTGCCATTGAGTGGAAACTTTTATCAGGAAAGGAAAATGAATCAGTATCGTAAAGGAAAAATAAACTTTTACTAGTCACTAAAAGGAAATTATGTACAAGGACTTAGTAAAAAAAATATTATCTAAATTTCTGTTGGCTACATCTTTTAAATTCCTGTAATTTATATTTACATAAAAAATATATAAAGTTAGCCCAACTTCCCCATGATACTTTTTTTTATGTAAGAGTCTTTTACATGTGTTGTTCAAAACTTTACATTTACTTTACTTTTAAAAGATCCACTGTCTATAGAAGAATACTTTTTGTAAGAAGAGGTAAATGTTAGAAATTTTATTCCTTTATTTGCTTGTCAGTATATAGTTTACAAACCAAAAAGATTATGTCTCATCATTTCCATTCATTTTTTACCTACCAATATAACATATTATTTTATATAACAGCATTGGACACTTGACACTTTACATTAGAAGATGTCAGAAATCATGATTACTTTTCTACTACTTATTTAACTTTCAAAGAAATCCTAACACTATATCAGATTATAGCTTATGTATGTATACAACCAATCTTTACAATTTATACCAATATATATTAATGTTTTTGAATGTTGGGCAAATAACGATTTCTATGACAACAAGGAACAAGCAGTATCCATTATCTTAACGTTGGTGAGAGTTCAAGTCCCAATGTAGCAACTTCCCCTCGGTTGTGTAAGAAGGGTGATAATTGGGTAGTTTGGATAATCAATAGTCAAGTTTATAATATCAGTGCAACCCTTACCCAAGCTCCTCTATGGAGAGCGTCATTCATTACGGAGACTTAATTTGGGACACCTGCCATACTCGGCGAATTCAAGGAAATAAAGAGTAGGTCCCTTGAGAGAGCGGGTCAAGTACTTGTACCTGAGCGATGACCTTAAGCTGACCCTGGTGCTAGCATACAAAAGTGTCTCGTCCTACTCCATGACTACTTAGGTCCAAACACTAAGAAACTATGGCTACACACACACACACACACATGAGTAGATTCGCCACTTTAAAAACTTATAAAGTGAACTTCGGAAAACCTAATAGGTAGCCAAATCGAGAATGGGTTAAGATTCAAGAATTTTATACCTATACAAAACTACAAAGCTTTATGGGTTAACCTATTGAAAACATATGCTCATTTAATTATGTTATTCTGATGAAAAGGCAAATCATACATTGGCAAGAAATTGAATATAAAATATATACACATATTTAAGACTTGAGAAACAACATTAGATCTAGATACCTACTTAGTAAATTGGACCAATGAGAACATATTGAAGAAACAATCCGACCATGATTAGACCGTATTCATCCTTATTTATACGTCATCTGTTAATAAGGATTAGGCTAGCTTATGGGAAATTATACAATTCAAAAATTCGTCGCTTGTATTACTGTAATGAATCATAAGCTACTAAACAAAACGGACGGTTTTTTGTGTCTGATAGTTTATCTAAGGTTATAAATGTATTACTTGAGATATGGAACAAGATAAAAGGGAATGGATAAATGTTATTCTAGTTTCTATGCATGCAGGAATAGCATTCTAGCCCCCGAGGGTGTACACAGGAATTATTAACAAGGGGAGAAAAATGGGGTCGGGGGTGCAAGAATACTGGTCCCAAAAGTTTTAAAATCACGTTGTCTCATTAGTTGGTATAAAATTTGGATGGGTTTTATTATATTTTGATGTGTTGTTTAAACTAGCAGCGTCAAAAATTTTCAACAAATAACTTTAACATTTGCAATTTTGTTTATTGTAATTAAATCAGGGATCGGAAGCCTCACGTAAGCCGCGCATAAGCCTCAGTTTTAAACCTGCTTGTGAGCAGAAAAAAAATTTAAGAAAGAAGGATTGTCTGCTAAAGAGCCGTTTTATACATCCAGCTCAATTTTAAAGTGATAAAATCACGATTTCACTGAGGCTTACACGCGGCGTACGTGGGGCTTCCGATCCCTGGTTTAAATGACCTCTTCGGGGCTCGGTGACGCTAAGGGTACAAGTCTTCAAAGTTAAATGCGCCCAATCAACCAGGGTATTAGGTGAGGTGACACCTATTAGACAACCAACTCTTTAATTGCACGACCTTTGTCTTATAAGTCCCAACTATGCATGGTAATGAGTTGCGCCTATTTTGGGCTAAGACATTCCACATACTCGAACCATTTATGTCGCACACAGCACGTCTTTCATAAAATTGATGCGTAAGTCTAAACAAAAGTAAGTCTGTTGAAAAACTTTTTAAATATAGGATACTGTATAAGGACATACTTAAATTTTTAGGACTTAATTATAGAGATGCTTCGCTTATAACATTGTATAGCACAATTCTAACATGTATAAAAAAGAGCTAACCGTTCCGGCCGGATGGATGGATCTGCCCTAATTATAGAAATGCTTAGCTTTTAAAAACTTACTAAAATCATATAAAATATTTTAGGCACAGCGCGATTCAGGACCTGATTATTTTTTGAGCGAAGAGTATGTCTACACTATCATGGCCAAATTTGCTTTTGTGCTCATTTTTGAGGTATTAAGCTTTTTATTGTGACAAAAAATGACCTCACGCTGGCCTACCACTGGTCATTGTAAAAATGAACACTGGCCTGTCATTGGTGATTTAGACTGTGTATTGGCCTATCATTGGTCATTTGTTTGTATTGTATGACGTCATTTTTAATAGTCACAATAAAGAGCTTCTTGAGGTATTTTATATTATGAAATAAAAAATTCAAAAAATAGGGGTTCCTACGGCCTTTAATTAACATATAAATGAAAGAATGTAAAGTATGGTTTAAAAACAAGGATATTTTCAATTTATTTATGCATGGCCGACAGACTGACGGACAAAGTAAATTGTATGTACACTTGATTTAAATTGATACTGGGAATCTTCACCAAAAATTTCAGACTTCTATCTTCAATAGCAGCCGAGAAAATCGCATTTCCTCCATTGCACTACGGACGGACAGGCATGGTGAATTATAGAGTAGCTTCGCTACTAATAATTTTATATTTTAGCATGTTTTATTTGCTATTGTCGGAATCATCTCTGCTTCTATTTCTTCTGTGCCAGAAAAACTGAAAAAACAGGTAAATCCATTTCAACCATTTTTATCAGGAAGGAAGGGGACATTGGTTTTAAATCATGCTAATCCCCAAAGGTTTGTATAATAAAATGTTTCTTAGTACAGCAAAGCTTTTCTATAAATAGGTTCAGTCTGTCCTGTTAGTCCGTATAGGATAGCTCTTATCATTAATCTAAGGTTGTTAGAATTGTCCTTTCGATTTCAAACTTTTTATG